>JAWQFJ010002585.1:0-22500 GCA_034096865.1 Theodoxus fluviatilis
GACTTTCTATTGCGTATAGCCTGTGCCAAAAATAGGACTGGTCAGTGTGGGGAACAAAAGACCCAGTCTCGTGACGCCGACCTCGTGATGCAGATCGCGTGATCCACATCTCGTGACCAGAGCAGACAAAAGAATTCACCTTGTAAACAAGGTCCCATGACCAGGAGCCTCGTGACCAAGGCAAGATGGCGTCTGGAGAGCGATTGGTCAGTACAGGGCACTGAACGCGCCTATAAATTCTTTCCCCAACCCTCTCTCTCTCTCTTCTCACCAACACCTCTCGCCGCACCTGACCGTGTGACGGGAAACGCCAGAGGTCAACCAGATGGGACGGGATGCAACCCCGTCGCCTAACCGAGAGAGCATCAGGCAGTCATGCCTGATTAGACCTGACCGCGCCCCGACCCACGCCTGACAACTTTCAAGCCTCAATGCCCGAACCACGCAAATCGACATGATGATGAAACAGCCCACCAGAGTCCAGGCCGGCCTACCCACGCCACGCCTGACCTACTCCACGTTTCAGCTTGGAGGGGAGATGATTGATGGAACCCTCCCTTCCGCCCGCATCACGCTTCAACGAGCCCTGACCAGGCTATAAATCGCACAACGAGTGACCTCATCGTTTTTCACCCTATAAGAAAGACACTACGTTCAACGGCGGTCAGCAGAGACTGACGCAATCAGATAAGTGTTGTAATTCAAAGGCTGGCTGGCTAAACCTTATATTTTGATACCTTAAATTAGTCATAGTAAGAATTATCATTTCACCTGTATTATTAAAAGTCATCTTCAAAGTCAAATTCACACTTTCTCCTCTGTGCTGTCTTGTTCACTTGCATTGCATGGAATGGAAGAGAATGTTATGGAACGGTAAGAAAAACCCCTAGACCGATCTCTCTTGAATGGGAGATAAAGAGCCCCGTTCGTAACAATTGGGTAGCTCAGTCCGAGATTTGAATCATTGGTAAAACTTTGTAACAGTTGAAATATTCATAAGAGATTTGAATCAATCATTCCATCCACTGTAATAGAAATTTGAGCTGTGAGAAACTGTTTTTCTAGAATATTGACCTATTGGAAAAGAGTGAGCGAGCTGTGTTTCTGAACGAAAGATTGTGTTGTCAACTCTGTTACTTTGACTTGCTTTACCTGTGAAAGGAACTCATGCATTTCATTGTGTATTGATCAGACTGACAATCGACGTGACATTTTTGCTTAGGTGATGACAGTTAAGAATTAGAATTTTGGACAACCTTAGCTGAGTTTGAAGATAAGTCATGGACACAGTTACGAATTTTATCACAAACTTAGATGTACAAATCCTAAGTAAAGCAACAAAGAAAGAATTGCTGCAGATTGCCGAGCACTTTGAAATCAGTATCAAAAAAGGTCAGAGGGTTGAGATCATCAGAGCACAATTGATAGAGGGTCTTAGAAACAAGGAAATTCTGGTAGATTCAGGGAAGGAGGCAGAACTTGATTTTACCATGGCAAGTCTAAATCAAGCAGAAGAACAAGAAGGTCAAAATTCTGGTCGTTCGACACCAGGGAGTAGAAATGGACTGGCAAGCATGCCAGATCCATTAGAACTTAGGAAGCTTGAGATGCAGCACGAGTTAGCAATGAGACAAATGCAGCTGGAGATGGAGATGCAGAGAGAAGTCAAACTTAGAGAACTAGAACTACAAGCCAGAGATAGGAGAGAATCCAGTGGTAGTAGCAGCAGTGAGTCGGTCACCGTGAAGGTGGACAGAGTTCCAGCATTTGATGAGGCAAATCTGGAAAGCTACTTTGAGTATTTTGAGAAGACTGCTATCACCTGGAACTGGCCCAGAGAAAAGTGGACAGCACTCCTACAGTCCGTGCTAGTAGGAAAAGCACGCGACGTTTTTGTTTCCCTAACTACAGAAGACAGTCAGGACTATGTGAGAGTGAAGGAAGCTATCTTGAGGGAGTACCAACTCGTACCTGAAAGCTATAGAAAGAAATTCCGTAGCCTGCAGAAAGCAGAGAGAAAAACTTTCAGAGAATTTGCACATGACCTGAGAACCACGTTTGACAGGTGGCTACGGGCAGAAGAGGTAGGAAATAGCTATGAGAAGCTCAGGGAGACAATACTCATGGAGGCGTTTCATGAGAGGGTGACTGACGATCTCAGGATGCATCTGTCAGATCGCAGGGTAGAAACCCTAGATCAGGCCGCTACGGTATGCGACACATACGCGGCAGTGCACTGCCAAGTAGGGAATGCAGGGAGAGGGAATTCTCCAGCACAAGGGAAGTTTGGGAGCGGGAAACCTCACCAGAGGGCATATGACAATTCTAGGAATGGAAGTCATAGTCGAGGGAACCATGCAGGGCATAGGAACCAGGGTGGAGAGAAAAGGGAAGGGAAGGACCTTTCCAAGGTCCAGTGCTACCAGTGCCAGAAATTCGGTCACTTCGCCAAAGACTGCCGTCGTAGCAAACCAATGTCCAATTCCGCATCTGTGTATCGCGTATTCAGGGAGCAGCCCGGAACGCAGTGGCTAGGCAGGGAGGGTGTGAACCCCACGAAAGGAGACGACTCTCGCCCTAGCACCGGTCAGGAACCGACAGGGGGATTAGATCCTTACATCAGTCAGGGACTGATAGGACTGCCCGGCGGAACGAAGCAACGTGTCCGTATGCTTAGGGATACCGGCGCTAGTGTGACAATAGTGCGCGGTGACGTACTGCCATTCCATAGCATAGAGACAGACAAAGGGACTTGGCTATCAGGAATCATTCCTGGAAAAGAGAGATACATTCCCATCCATCAAATAGAGATAGAGAGTGATCTAGTCTCGGGAACGGTGGAAGTAGCAGTTCTAGATGGGATGAAAGGCTGTGGAAGCTTTGATGTCATTTTGGGTAATGACCTAGTGCCACCTGCCAGGCAGGTCAAGCTAACCCTAACTTCACCCCCAGCGGTGACAGTAGATAGGGAGAAGGAGACAGGTTTCTCAGCATGTGAGGTGACACGTGCGCATAGAAGAGAAGCAGAAAGGGAGATAGATATCTCGGAGACTTTCCTAGAAGAGAATTCAGAGACAGTAGTCCGAGGAGAGAAGTCAGACCTAGAGGTCAAAGACAGGAGTCAGACAGGGAAGTCGGACACAGAAGTCAGCGACAGGAGTCGAAAGGAAGAGTCAGATATAGGGCAGGACAGTGACGTACCTAGCCAGGGATCAGAGGGGAGTACAGAGGCGGATGCCAGTACAGGCACCCCAGTAGAGGTAAACTCCAACAAGGAAGACAACCTGTTAGAGGAACAGACGGGAGATAGAGAACTCAACCCCCTGTTTGAGCAAGTCATCCCCAAGGAAGTAGTGCAAGTGGAGAGAGAAAACAAGGCAAGCGTGAGAGCGTGTCTGTGTTTATCGGTTCCTGCCGATCGTGGTGTGAATGTCATGAAGGGTGACAGGGCAGAAGAGAGCAGCGAGAGTAACCACGCTGGGATGGAGAGTGAGAGATACCAGAGCATGAGTCTTATGGGAAGACTGGTGTGGAGTTGGAGGATGTGGGAGAGGAAGGATTGGAGATGAGAGAAACTGCGTGTGGTGGTGTGAATCTCGGAGAGGCGAGCCACAGAGAGAGGAGATGGTTTGACTGGAGGAAGAGAAAGAAAGGATAGATTTAGAGAGAGGAATGAATGGGTGTGGGAATGAGAAAGAGTTGATGTGTTTGGCTGTTTATTGGAGTGTGCTGTGCAGAGAAGGTGATGGATGGAGTGTGGGAGTTTTGTGGGCCAATGTTGTGGCCGACGCTCTATCCCGATTAGAGTGAGTGAATAATGCCCCTGGAGGGGGAAGGAGTTTTGAGGTTTTCCTGCCTGTTGTTAGGGAGAGTTTGTGCTGTTTTCTTGATTGAATTATTAATTGTGAAAAATGTCATATCCATAACATTTTTCTCATTGTGGAAGGGAGGTGTGGCGAGACAACGTTTTTCCATATCTTCTGTTTATTACTATTATTAACAGGTGTCTGCTGAGCCGTAGTCTTAGTGGTTTTTCCTTGCCCTGAGCCGGTGTTAGCAGAGAAATGACCCCCGTGTAAGGAGAATGACTTGGAAGTGTTATGAGTGGTGGACTCCACTGGCGTTTTCACGTTAACCAATCTATGACTTTCAGCTAGTGAACTGATCAATCAGAGCGGAGTGGAATGAGCTGTGGGGATTGGACAGAGTGAACAGTGTGACGTCAGAGAGGGCATTTAAGCAAGTGTTGCAGGATGTTCAGGGCGTCCTTACATTTATTTTTAGAGAAGCAGTATCCGAGAAGATGCGGGCGCCCTGCTTAGGTTAGGTGTTTTTCCCTTGGCAGTGGCCATGTAAGAAGGTGGAAAAAGGAGAATGATAGCGGAGAGAAGCCGCAGCCCGCCCGGAACCGACTAGAAGAAAACCCCTTGCCAGTGGGGTGATGAAGTGGTGGATTGCCTGCCTGCCTGCCTGCCTGCCGGCCTGCTTGCCTGCTTGTCTAAAGCCAGGCGGCCTGTCTCGCAGAAGAACCGACTCCTCTACAGCGAAGAAGGAGGAAGAACGAGTCCCCTCCATCTCTACGAACCCGAAGTATAACCCCAGAGAGAATGCCGAGTCTCCGTACTTTTTCATCGTTGTGGTGATTTTCTCCCGAGTCACCGGCTGCAATGTCGGTGCACTCCAAACCCCCCCTTCCCCTGCCTCAACCCCTGTGTAGAGCGCACTAGGCGTGGGGTGTAGGCCCGTGCAACAACGGCTCCACGGTTTCATCGAGAGGTCAGTTAAGTACATTTGGTTTTTTCCCTTGGCTCAGGGCAGACGTTTTATTTTCCTTGTTTGTTTTTATTTCTCCTTGCGAGTTTTGAATACTGAATTGCTGATTGCTTGTGCTTGCATTTGATGCATTTTGTGGCGCTTGCCGCCCATTCCCCTTCCTAGGGTAATTGCATCCTGAATAATTAAACAGCCCATTTGAATTGATACTGTTTTTGCCATTTCTTCATTATCAGATAGTTTCCATCAACAGTTTGAGTGAGGAAATGAAGGTGCGTGCATTGGTTCTTCAAGATTTCACCCCTAGACATTGAAACAAGCCATTTAATTTATTCAGTTGGGATAAGTTAAATTAAAGTAAAGAACGAGCACGTCACATGTTACAAACGCTGTTGCATTCTAATTGACACGAAGGTATGACTATCACAAATATGATGTAACTGTAACATTTTGAGTTTATTTGATATATCTTTTATTTGAGCTTTCGCTAATTTTGGACATGAAAAGCGTTGTTGCTCCAGGTACATAAGATTCAAGAGAAAACGCAGTTTTGTGCAATGTACAGACTTTAAGTTTTAAGCTTAAAAGGGCAATGAGATGATATGAGTATGGAAAATTATTTAAATAAATGTTTCTCTGTATTTAAGAAACACATTCTGGAATGAATTGATGGATACAAGATGAGAAACTCCGGACTTATGCAGATATTTCGACCACTCCAGTTTCCCTCGCTATTAAAAATTTATTCCACCAGATTTCCTCTTCTATGTGTATCAATATAAGTACGCAACAGTACTGGTAATCTAAAAGATTACAACAATTCCATTGTAACAGGGTGACAAAACTTTGCTGACTTTGCTTTCTGTGCATGAGCTGCTCCTATTTTCCAGTCTGCCACCATGTGGTCAGTTCAGCTGCCCACTCAGCGCTGTTTTTCTTTCATTGTAAACATCCTTTCCAATTCCATCCGCGCATCAGACTCTTGGACACAGATGCCTACTGAAGCCATACCCTCCCATACCAGCCTCGACTTCCCACCTTCCTTGCATTCGTGCCACCACTCTGTTTCTTCTGGACATCTGGCCCCTCCCAAGTTCTTGGACAGCAGATGCCCAATATGGCCCCCCCTCTTCCCACTCATTCCTGGTGTCCCCCCCCTTAAATCCCCCACCCTCTCCGTCCCATGCCACGCCTTTCTCTTGACCCCTCCCCGGAACCCGGCGTTTTCCGGTTTTATGAAATATATTGAGGTGACCACTTGTGCTTAGAGCAGAGGAGAGTAGAGCAGAATAGAGTATGGACTCATTCTTGCAGCTACTGACTAAATAGATGAAATGGGAACCTGCTGACTCCATGTCCCTCTGTGCCTCTGCCGCCCAACACTTGGGAGGCAAGGGAAAAGTTCCCAAAAGCTGCACCGTAGCCCCAGCAACGTCAATGCTGGTGCCGCTACACATGATTACTATGCTTTGTCATACTGCTAGAGCGGTCTCCACATGTTCATTGAGTGAAAAAATTGTCAAGGCCACAACCGTCCCCTGTCACGTCCCACAGAAAATCTATGGGGCACTTCTGGTAAACTATTGCACAGGAAAAGCCCAGCGACAAAATACTGGAGATCAGAAGGTGTCCTTAGGCAAAGTTAGACTGATGTCACTTCTGTATAGTGCGCAAAATGTATCTCTAGCATGCCATGCGCAAAAGCTTCACCAAAGATTATAGGTTACACAAAGATAGCTCATGCCGAGCTTTTGCTCTTCAAAGTTACAAGACGCCAAACCTAGCGGACGGTAGTAGGAGTGAATCAAGGAAAGTGTACTCACACCGCTTAGTTACAAGACGGCGAAGAAAGCTGCCTGCTGATTGGAGGATTCTATTCAGGGAACCAATCAGAGGACTGCTTTCGTGTAGATATGGCGTATATGTCTACTCTTTGGGCAATTCAATGGCGGCAGGTCTCTCCAGTTCGCGCAGAAAAAGCTATATTTTGGGATACTAGAAACCCATCCGAAGAAAATGTAAGTCATGAACAGCATTAATTTATCAAAGCTGTATGTTGAATGCATCAAAATGTATTGAAAGGTCCTACTTTTTAACAATCGAATGCAGGTCACAGGGCAACGCTTGATCCATCCGCTTGGGGTGCAACGTGTCTCGATCCTCACGACAATGCGCCAATGAACTATCTTTGTGTAACCTATAATCTTTGGCTTCACTCAGAGGCAAAGGATGGCTTATTAAATGCGGAGTACATGAAGGACACTCCACTGCAGGTTGAGGGGGGGGGGGGGGGGAGGTGGGGGGGGGGGGGGGGGGGGGCGATGGGGACAGGAAATATGCATATTCTGGGGATGGATGTGTCTCCTTCTCTGAAAAATAACCTTTGCCTTGTCTGTCACATTTACAGAGCAAGGCTGGCTCAACAATGTGTTCTGGCACTTCTGTTGGATGCCTTTCACCAGCCCAAATTGCTTTTGCAGGCACGCTATTGACGGTGTCTAACCTTGTGTGTGTGTGTGTGTGCGTGTGCGTGAGTGTGTGTGTGCGTATGTGTGTGTGTGTGTGTGTGTGTATGTGTGTGTGTGTGCGCGCTTGTGTGCGTATGTGTGTGCGTGTGTGTGTGCGTGCGTGCGTGCGTGTGTGTGTGTGTGAGAGTGAGTGAGTGTGTGTGTGTGTGTGTGCACGCGCGCGCGCTCGTGTGTGTGTGAGTGTATGTGTGTGTGTGATTGAGTGTGTGTGCGTGTGTGTGTGTGTGTGCGTACGTGTGAGTGAGTGTGCGTGTGTGTGTGTGTGCGTGCGTGAGCGTGTGCGTGAGTGAGTTAGTGAGTGTGTGTGTGTATGTGTGAGAGTGAGTGTGTGTGTGAGTGAGTGTGTGTGTGTGTGAGTGAGTATGTGTGTGTGTTTATGTGCGTGCGCGTGCGTGCGTGTGCGTGTGTGCGCGTGCGTATGCGCGCGCGCGTGTGTGCATGTGTGTGTGCGTGTGTGTGTGTGCGTGCGTACGTGTGTCTGTATGTGTATGTGTGCGCGCGTGTGCGTCTTTGTGTGTTTGTGTGCGTGGATGTGTGTGTATGCGTGCGTGCGTGCGTGTATGTGTGTGTGTGCGTGCGTGTGTGTATGTATGTGTGTGTGTGCCTGCGTGTGTGCTAGGGTTAAAGAACCCGGCAATGTTTTTCACATTTTCACCATGTTATCCCAGTTTTTAGCTTTCATGTGTTGCGAGACGGGGCTCTTGATCTCTCACATAAGAGAGATTGTCTAGGGGTTTATCTTGCCGTCTTGTAACATCCACTTTCTTTCCATGCAATCAAGGGTTGAACGAGACTACACAGAGAAGATAAGTAGGTGGAATTTGACTTTAAAACTAACTTTAATAATATGGATGTAATGATAATTCTTAATATAACTAATTCAAAGCATTAAGTCATACTATGTTTAGCCATCCAGCCTTTGAATAGTTACACTTATCTGTGAGCGTTCAATTCAGCTGATTACTGATGAGCGTAGAGTCTTTTCCACAGGGTTGAAGAAGGATGAACATGGAGGGCCGGGTGAGATGGGTCGGCTCGGAAATCTTGAATTCTGATGCTTGGGGGAAGGGAGGGTAGCGTGGAACGTCTCCCCTCCACGTTGAGGCTGTTTGTAGGTCAGGCGTGAAGCTGGCAGTGGGTCAGGCCTAGCATTGTCCCTGGGTCAGACAGAACGCTGTAGGTGGGGGTCCGGTCAAGCGTGGCTGCCTGATAACTCTTATCTTCTGGCGGAGGTGTCGAATCACGCCCATCTAGTCACCATCTGTGCAGTGTCTTTGTCATTAGGGTCTTTGTTCATCCTAGTCACATGAGTGTCTTTGTTCTCTCTACTGACCAGTTCCATCTATTCTCGGCACAATCTAAGCAGCAGACTGTTAGCTTCTCTTTGTTCTGTCCAAATTCTCACATTTGTGCACAACATTCCAAGGGCTGGCTGGTTTCTCTAAGAGAGAGATTTGAGGTCTGGCTAGCTCTTAAAAGTGGACAATGAACTGACTTAAATTAAAATATCTCCTCTCATAACACATGTAAGAACTTTTTCTCAACCCACACGCTTAGGCTTCTCCTCCATGTAAATTATTTGTACATGTTTTCCCCTTGCCTTTGACGAAGCTGCATGTGAAGGGCAAACAATGTTGTTAGTAAGTTGTGTTGTGAATGTTCTAGATCATGCTGGAGAGTTGCAGCACAGTTAGTTTTTCGGTCAGGTCACTGCCCAGGCACGCGGCCAAATCGGCCGTGCGTTCAAGACGACCTACCGGTAGCCGACCTGTAGCCGAGCAACCAATGTGCACTCTTGAACGACACGTTATGACCGAACGGTAGCCAAGATGGCTTTCGCGATGCCTTCTCATCGTCGCGGATTGCGCTTCTCAACCAAATGAGTAAACCAGCAGCTGCAGACTGCTCGTTCCTTGTGGAACTGATGAAATACGTTATGCTGTAGCTGTGCATGAATGCTCGGCATCGCTCGAATATAAATTTATGTCAAAACGACAGTGCTAACTTGGTGTAAGCAAGAATAGTACGATGCTCACTTCAAAGAAGGTTACAGAACAACCAAAGGACTAATGTAAGAAATAAGAGTTGCTTCCCTTGAAATTGTTTTGCCATCTGTCCTGGAAATGTTTGCTCACATCTTGCCCGGTAATTATTTCAGAGCAGTTATTCTTTAAAAAAAAAGAAAAGTACAATATCAGCCTAACTTCTTGTAACGCCTCGCATAGGCTGGGTAATATTCACAGGTCGAAATGCGTGCCACAGCGCATATTTATGATGACGACTTTCTTCCTTTCCCCAAAGGCAGCCATTTGGTTATACAGGCGCAACAGCGTTCCGGCGCGGTACGTACCGGTCGATACCTGTAGCCGTACCAAGTCGTTCAAGAGACGAACGGTATCAATCGGTACGTACCGGTAGGCCTCTTGAACAGGACCCTGGCTGTCCTGTGTTTAGCAGTAGCTCCGATAAATCGGTCACCAGGTCACGTGGTTGAGATGGGCTAAATGTGTCTTGTGTCACGTGACGCCAGTCGATTTAGAGCTGGACACGAGAGACTATTGGAGCAGCTTCGTTCACAAAAGATTTGGAAATATAGGGTTAGGTATAAAAGAAGAGAAAAAGCGAGAGAGAGACAGACAGACTGAGACAAGTCAGACCCGAGCAGAAGATGCGACAGAGTTTAGGTGAGAGCTTAACTTTGTGTAAGGAGTGAGTCCTCTGCGGTACTGCGCGCAGAGTGAAGCTGCTACGAGTATGACGATTACTCTTTGCTGATTTTCACCACTGTGTAGCGATCAGTGCATGAATAAAGTTTATCAAAAACGACCACTAGCGTTTTTCACTTCGATTTCCCAGCACAAGCTAGGAGAACCCCCGCACAACAAGAGAAGAGTGCAACAGTTGCTACGACTTAAACCAATAAAGAATAATCTGTTTAGTTTATGCAGCTCTAAACTTATACACTGTACTGGTAGCGCTACCAGTGTAGAGCCATTGATTTTACTGATGGTGATGTGGCTGTGGAAGATCTAGAAACTAGGCATACTACATGTACTCGTAAGCACGTTTTACTGGTAACCACACCACGCTGAAAGCTTGGTTTCTCCAGTAACCAGTCATAACGAGTCTACACAAAACTTGTGGCCATGTCATGTAGGTGGCCATGATGTAGGAGCAGTCATTACCCGGAGGCATCGTGACTGCCCAGACATATGCCTAGCTGGACAGCCCAGCGGGGATATGTGATGTTTCTGCAAGCTTCGTCCTGGCCTCAGGCCCATACACGAGAGAGAGGCTCCCAATTACGCTACTCTCTTCACCTTGAATCCCGCGTCAGGACAGCTGCACTGTTAAGGGCTGGCTCTATTTTCCCGACCCCTCCGGACCAGTTCATATGCCCGGCAACGCGAGATCTCGCGTTGTGGCGACTTAGTCGCCAATTTTAATGGCGGACGCTTTCGTCGCTTCAGGCAGGAAAAGGTGTATTTGGGGATACTACAAACCAATCCAAAGAAAAGGTAAGCCATGATCATCATTAACTTTTCAAAGCTGTATGTTGAATGCGTCAGTAGGTCGTGAAAGCTTCAACTTTTTACAAATCGAATGCAGGTCAAGGCCAATCTACGCTTCCAACAATTATACAATATCATTAATTCAATCTGCTCCACCCGCTTCGTTGCGTGTTCGCACATAAAACGCTGTATTTTGGGATACTAGAAGGCCCATCCCAAGAAAATGTAAGCCATGAACAGCATTAATTTATCAAAGCTGTATGTTGAATGCATCAGTAGGTCGGTAAAGCTTCAACTTTTTACAAATCGAATGCTGGTCAATGCAAATCTACACCGGCAAAGAATGTCGATCGCCTCCGCTCGCGTGTTCGCACAGAAAACGCTGTATATCGGGATAGTAGAAACCCCATCTCAAGAAAATGTAAGCCATGAACAGCATTAATTTATCAAAGCTGTATGTTGAATGCATCAGTAGGTCGGTAAAGCTTCAACTTTTTACAAATCGAATGCTCGTCAATCTCAATGCAAATCTACACCGGCGAAGAATGTCGATCGCCTCCGCTCCATCGCGTGTTCGCACAGAAAATGCTGTATATCGGGATACTAGAAACCCCATATCAAGAAAATGTAAGCCATGAACAGCATTAATTTGTCAAAGCTGTATGTTGAATGCATCAGTAGGTCGGGAAAGTTCTGCATTTTGCAAATCCGACAGGCAGGTCACACGCATGTACGTCAAAGCGTCTCAGTTGTCATAGGCTCACCAAAGGGACGTAACTCTAAATTCTGACTTTGCTTCGCGTAAAATGGACATCGCTCCAGTTCGCGGTGTGGGTGTAATCGTTGCGTGTGGCTGTCAACCCGCTTTTTACACGCACGGTCAGCCGGATCGGGAGCAAAACCAGCTTGAAAAACGTAACGTGTGTAGGCGCCTTTAACGTTTCAGAGTCCTATGCATTCTATGCCACGCAGACTGCCAGATTGTCTCTGTAACCGTTCGATCACGTGATATAATGAATGCATACCATATAGAATACGTCATGCGTGAAGGAGATGGTCAAATCAGGAAGGAAGCTCACCAGCTTATAAAAATATCATCAAGAAGTAAAACTTTTCCATTCTAAATAATTTATGTAACAGAATTTGTACATATTTAGTGCCCTGTCAAGCTGAATGTTTGAGTTTGTGAGGAAATAGTTTTGGGACTACTTTTTACCAAGCAACAAAGCCGACATGCTAGAGGGAATACTATCCAATAACCCTCTTCCTAATTCAAATGGCTTGCACAGTATTTAAGAATTAGTCAGAGCACGTGGCCTAACGGTGAGAGACCATCTGGTAGGGAATGAGTGTTGCATTGCTGGGAATCCCAAACGTCTGGTTTGACCAACAGGGGCATCTGTGGTGTTTCAGCTGCAGTCCCCTTCAACAGAACAAATTAGTCAGCGCAAATGTACGTTTATTTTGTCATCGGAAAAGTGTCCTCTTACTGCGCTCAGGAGAAAAATTATTTCGTAGCTGATGATCTCAACTGATCTGATCTCATCGACTCGTCACAAGCAACTGCATCTCTCATTTTGAAGAGCCAGGGACGTACGCTCAAGACACGACTTCATCAGATTGACAACGCCAGTGTAATAATGCGACACAGTTCACTCCAATCCCCTGATACGAGATGAATGACGGATGTACACGCGCTCTCAGTTGACTTCCTATTCATGACCCCACTGTCGCACATCCTGCTTCCCCTGGACCCATTTCCACACTAATCTTCAAACAGGTCACTCAATTCCTGTGTCGCATTTTGGGAAGAGATCCACGCTTGCTCTAACCTTGACCTACTTTTCCAGCGTAAACCATTACGCCCAAGTCCGAAATAGGTCAGTCCTAGTACAGCTTGGGAATGCTGCTGATCACGTCCACGGCGCTCTCCAGAAAACAGTCCATTTCATCCTTGACTCTAGAATCCAAGTGTGATGGCGTTCGAGAAGAAGAAGAAGAACGTCCACGGCTAATGAACAACTTTCTCTCTCCAGTGGTGTCGTTACAGGAACTCTGACCCTTGTCCAGATACTGGTTTCACGTTGATCATGGGGCACTGAAGTCTCTGATTACCATCGCGACCTACGGGTGACCCTGACCTTGAACCCGGGCTCATCACGTGGGCGGTGATGGGAGAGCGCAGGATGCTGTCTGCTGTAGTGGCCAGGTGCTTCCGTTTCTGCTCCGCGCGTTGCCTAGGTTACGAGCTAGCTCAGTAGTATCCGAACAAAGGCACGTAGGGTGGGGTGGAAGTGAGAGGAGGACGGAGTCGTGTGGAACTGTCCCTTGGAATAATGAGACTCCTTTAATGTATGGAGTGACGGCCATCTGACTGGAGCTTGTAGACAAAACAAATTTGGCGGGAAAGATCCACTGAAAAGGACCTTCTGGTGTTTCGAGCGCATGTAGGGGATGGATGCAGGGGATGGATGGGGGGATGGATGTGGGAAGAGGTGGTGATACTGGTGGAGAACAAAACAAATAATGATCACAAAGACTGCTGGGAGGTGTTGGAATCTCAGGTTTAGTATGAAAACGAACGTTTCGGGCGTAGCCCTTCATCAGTTTGGAGGCTTGAATGGGTGTAACTGCATTGGATGTGCTCAAAACATGGCTGACATACAAATATGCATCCGTGAGATGTCAAGGCTGTACAGTTTTAGTAGTCCTGAGTATATGCGTCTGTAACAAACGCAACCATCCAGTAACCTTCCTGTGATAGTGCGTTACTGTACACCTCCAGTGATAGTGCGTCCCTGTACACTTCCAGTGATAGTGCGTCACTGTACACCTCCAGTGATAGTGCGTCACTGTACACTTCCAGTGAGAGTGCGTCCCTGTACACTTCCAGTGATAGTGCGTCACTGTACACCTCCAGTGATAGTGCGTCACAGTACACTTCCAGTGATAGCGTGTCACTGTACACTTCCAGTGATAGTGCGTCACTGTACACCTACAGTGATAGTGCGTCACAGTACACTTCCAGTGATAGCGTGTCACAGTACACTTCCAGTGATAGTGCGTCACTGTACATCTCCAGTGATAGTGCGTCACAGTACACTTCCAGTGATAGCGTGTCACAGTACACTTCCAGTGATAGCGCGTCACAGTACACCTCCAGTGATAGTGCGTCACTGTACACCTCCAGTGATAGTGCGTCACAGTACACTTCCAGTGATAGCGTGTCACAGTACACTTCCAGTGATAGCGCGTCACTGTACACTTCCAGTGATAGTGCGTCACTGTACACCTCCAGTGATAGTGCGTCACAGTACACTTCCAGTGATAGCGTGTCACAGTACACCTCCAGTGATAGTGCGTCACTGTACACCTCCAGTGATAGTGCGTCACAGTACACTTCCAGTGATAGCGTGTCACAGTACACTTCCAGTGATAGCGCGTCACTGTACACTTCCAGTGATAGTGCGTCACTGTACACCTCCAGTGATAGTGCGTCACAGTACACTTCCAGTGATAGCGTGTCACAGTACATTTCCAGTGATAGTGCGTCACTGTACACCTCCAGTGATAGTGCGTCACTGTACACTTCCAGTGAGAGTGCGTCACTGTACACTTCCAGTGAGAGTGCGTCACTGTACACTTCCAGTGATAGTGCGTCACTGTACACCTCCAGTGATAGCGTGTCACAGTACACTTCCAGTGATAGTGCGTCACTGTACACCTCCAGTGATAGTGCGTCACTGTACACTTCCAGTGAGAGTGCGTCACTGTACACTTCCAGTGAGAGTGCGTCACTGTACACTTCCAGTGATAGCGTGTCACAGTACACTTCCAGTGATAGTGCGTCACTGTACACCTCCAGTGATAGTGCGTCACTGTACACTTCCAGTGAGAGTGCGTCACAGTACACTTCCAGTGAGAGTGCGTCACTGTACACTTCCAGTGAGAGCGTGTCACTGTACACTTCCAGTGAGAGTGCGTCACTGTACACTTCCAGTGAGAGTGCGTCACAGTACACTTCCAGTGAGAGTGCGTCACTGTACACTTCCAGTGAGAGTGCGTCACTGTACACTTCCAGTGAGAGTGCGTCACTGTACACTTCCAGTGATAGTGCGTCACTGTACACTTCCAGTGATAGTGCGTCACTGTACACTTCCAGTGATAGCGCGTCACTGTACACTTCCAGTAATAGTGTGTCACTGTACACTTCCAGTGATAGTGCGTCACTGTACACTTCCAGTGAGAGTGCGTCACTGTACACTTCCAGTGATAGCGCGTCACTGTACACTTCCAGTAATAGTGCGTCACTGTACACTTCCAGTGATAGTGCGTCACTGTACACTTCCAGTGAGAGTGCGTCACTGTACACTTCCAGTGATAGTGCGTCACTGTACACTACCAGTGATAGCGCGTCACTGTACACCTCCAGTGATAGTGCGTCACTGTACACTTCCAGTGAGAGTGCGTCACAGTACACTTCCAGTGAGAGTGCGTCACTGTACACTTCCAGTGATAGTGCGTCACTGTACACTTCCAGTGAGAGTGCGTCACTGTACACTTCCAGTGATAGCGCGTCACTGTACACTTCCAGTGATAGTGCGTCACTGTACACTTCCAGTGATAGTGCGTCACTGTAAACTTCCAGTGAGAGTGCGTCACTGTACACTTCCAGTGAGAGTGCGTCACTGTGCACTTCCAGTGATAGTGCGTCATTGTACACTTCCGGTGATAGCGCGTCACTGTGCACTTCCAGTGATAGTGCGTCACTGTACACTTCCAGTGATAGCGCGTCACAGTACACTTCCAGTGAGAGTGCGTCACTGTACACTTCCAGTGATAGCGCGTCACAGTACACTTCCAGTGAGAGTGCGTCACTGTACACTTCCAGTGATAGTGCGTCACTGTACACTTCCAGTGATAGTGCGTCACTGTGCACTTCCAGTGATAGTGCGTCATTGTACACTTCCAGTGATAGCGCGTCACTGTACACTTCCAGTGATAGTGCGTCACTGTACACTTCCAGTGAGAGTGCGTCACTGTACACTTCCAGTGAGAGTTCGTCACTGTACACTTCCAGTGATAGCGCGTCACTGTACACTTCCAGTAATAGTGCGTCACTGTACACTTCCAGTGATAGTGCGTCACTGTACACTTCCAGTGAGAGTGCGTCACTGTACACTTCCAGTGATAGTGCGTCACTGTACACTACCAGTGATAGCGCGTCACTGTACACCTCCAGTGATAGTGCGTCACTGTACACTTCCAGTGATAGTGCGTCACTGTACACTTCCAGTAATAGTGTGTCACTGTACACCTCCAGTAATAGTGCGTCACAGTACACTTCCAGTGATAGTGTGTCACTGTACACTTCCAGTGATAGTGCGTCATTGTACACTTCCAGTGATAGCGCGTCACTGTACACTTCCAGTAATAGTGTGTCACTGTACACCTCCAGTAATAGTGCGTCACGGTACACTTCCAGTAATAGTGCGTTACTGTACACTTTCAGTGATAGTGTGTCACTGTACACTTCCAGTGATAGTGCGTCACTGTACACTTCCAGTGATAGTGTGTCACTGTACACTTCCAGTGATAGTGCGTCACTGTACACTTCCAGTGATAGTGCGTCACTGTACACTTCCAGTAATAGTGCGTCACTGTACACCTCCAGTGATAGTGCGTCACTGTGCACTTCCAGTGAGAGTGCCTCACTGTACACTTCCAGTGATAGTGCGTCACTGTACACTTCCAGTGATAGCGCGTCACTGTACACTTCCAGTGATAGTGCGTCACTGTACACTTCCAGTGATAGCGCGTCACTGTACACTTCCAGTGATAGCGCGTCACTGTACACTTCCAGTAATAGTGTGTCACTGTACACTTCCAGTGATAGTGTGTCACTGTACACTTCCAGTGATAGTGCGTCACTGTACACTTCCATTAATAGTGCGTCACTGTACACCTCCAGTGATAGTGCGTCACTGTACACTTCCAGTGATAGTGCGTCACTGTACACCTCCAGTGAGAGTGCGTCACTGTACACCTCCAGTGATAGTGCGTCACTGTACACTTCCAGTGATAGCGCGTCACTGTACACCTCCAGTGATAGCGCGTCACTGTACACTTCCAGTGATAGCGCGTCACTGTACACCTCCAGTGATAGTGCGTCACTGTACACTTCCAGTGAGAGTGCGTCACTGTACACTTCCAGTAATAGCGCGTCACTGTACACTTTCAGTGAGAGTGCGTCATTGTACACTTCCAGTGAGAGTGCGTCACTGTACACTTCCAGTAATAGTGTGTCACTGTACACTTCCAGTGATAGTGTGTCACTGTACACTTCCAGTGATAGTGCGTCACTGTACACTTCCAGTAATAGTGCGTCACTGTACACCTCCAGCGATAGTGCGTCACTGTGCACTTCCAGTGATAGTGCGTCACTGTACACCTCCAGTGATAGTGCGTCACTGTACACTTCCAGTGATAGCGCGTCACTGTACACTTCCAGTGATAGCGCGTCACTGTACACTTCCAGTGATAGTGCGTCACTGTGCACTTCCAGTGAGAGTGCGTCACTGTACACTTCCAGTGATAGCGCGTCACTGTACACTTCCAGTGATAGTGCGTCACTGTACACTTCCAGTGATAGCGCGTCACTGTACACCTCCAGTGATAGTGCGTCACTGTACACTTCCAGTGATAGCGCGTCACTGTACACTTCCAGTGATAGCGCGTCACTGTACACTTCCAGTGAGAGTGCGTCACTGTACACTTCCAGTGATAGTGTGTCACTGTACACTTCCAGTGATAGTGCGTCACTGTACACTTCCAGTAATAGTGCGTTACTGTACACTTCCAGTGATATTGTGTCACTGTACACTTCCAGTGATAGTGCGTCACTGTACACTTCCAGTGATAGTGTGTCACTGTACACCTCCAGTGATAGTGCGTCACTGTACACTTCCAGTGATAGTGCGTCACTGTACACTTCCAGTAATAGTGCGTCACTGTACACCTCCAGTGATAGTGCGTCACTGTGCACTTCCAGTGAGAGTGCGTCACTGTACACTTCCAGTGATAGTGCGTCACTGTACACTTCCAGTGATAGCGCGTCACTGTACACTTCCAGTGATAGTGCGTCACTGTACACTTCCAGTGATAGCGCGTCACTGTACACTTCCAGTGATAGCGCGTCACTGTACACTTCCAGTAATAGTGTGTCACTGTACACTTCCAGTGATAGTGTGTCACTGTACACTTCCAGTGATAGTGCGTCACTGTACACTTCCAGTAATAGTGCGTCACTGTACACCTCCAGCGATAGTGCGTCACTGTGCACTTCCAGTGATAGTGCGTCACTGTACACCTCCAGTGATAGTGCGTCACTGTACACTTCCAGTGATAGCGCGTCACTGTACACTTCCAGTGATAGCGCGTCACTGTACACTTCCAGTGATAGTGCGTCACAGTACACTTCCAGTGATAGCGTGTCACTGTACACTTCCAGTGAGAGTGCGTCACTGTACACTTCCAGTGATAGCGCGTCACTGTACACTTCCAGTGAGAGTGCGTCACAGTACACTTCCAGTGATAGCGCGTCACTGTACACTTCCAGTGATAGTGCGTCACTGTACACTTCCATTAATAGTGCGTCACTGTACACCTCCAGTGATAGTGCGTCACTGTACACTTCCAGTGATAGTGCGTCACTGTACACCTCCAGTGAGAGTGCGTCACTGTACACCTCCAGTGATAGTGCGTCACTGTACACTTCCAGTGATAGCGCGTCACTGTACACCTCCAGTGATAGCGCGTCACTGTACACTTCCAGTGATAGCGCGTCACTGTACACCTCCAGTGATAGTGCGTCACCGTACACTTCCAGTGAGAGTGCGTCACTGTACACTTCCAGTAATAGCGCGTCACTGTACACTTCCAGTGAGAGTGCGTCACTGTACACTTCCAGTGAGAGTGCGTCACTGTACACGTCCAGTGATAGCGCGTCAATGTACACATCCAGTGATAGTGCGTCACTGTACACTTCCTGAGATAGTGCGTCACTGTACACCTCCAGTGATAGTGCGTCACTGTACACCTCCAGTGATAGTGCGTTACTGTACACTTCCAGTGAGAGTGCGTCACTGTACACTTCCAGTGATAGTGCGTCACTGTACACCTCGAGTGATAGCGCGTCACTGTACACTTCCAGTGATAGCGCGTCACTGTACACGTCCAGTGATAGCGCGTCACTGTACACATCCAGTGATAGTGCGTCACTGTACACTTCCTGAGATAGTGCGTCACTGTACACTTCCAGTGATAGTGCGTCACTGTACACCTTCAGTGATAGTGCGTCACTGTACACACCTTGATGGAGGATTATGGTATTTGTGCTTCGCAACCTTCTTGAAGATCTTGAAGGATGTTTAAGATGACGGAACGTGTTTTTGGCAAAACTGGTAACAATTTAATGTGAAGATAAAAAAGATTTAATGTGAGGGTCATGCAGAGTGTGATAGAGGCAATGAATAAATGAATGAAGAATGGATGAATAGATGGGGTTTTACGGCCTATCAGCATTTGAAGGCTTTGTAATGACATTGGTCACGAAATCATCTGAGCTGGTTAGAGTAGGAACACTAGTTATTCACCTTGAGCGAATCAAACATGGAGTCACACTGGGCCTATTCTGCCCCATTCAGCGTGGCTGAGACTAGTGGATATAGTCTCAGCAACAGGTTGGTCACGTGATAGCCTTAATTCTTCCATAACATGCATACCACCATTCTGAACACAGAGTCTCAGCCACGCTGAATGGCACATCACATCGTGAGTGTATTCCTCCGCTTGTTGTGATACACTCGATACTGGCAGCCATCTTTTCGTCAATTCATTTTCTAAACATCGATTTCCCATGAATGTAAAACTTGTATGCGGTAAAATTCGAATCACAAGAGTGTAATATTGTGAACTCTACTAATTATAAGGACTTTGAATACAACAGCAATATTTATACTTCATTGAGCGAGTAATGCAACCAATCCCGTCTGCATAATCATTTGGACCGATACACACAGAAACCCGCTGAGTGCTTTTGCTGATGAGGAATCATTAATTTAATGTATGCTTAGAAGGATTAAACTTAGAAAAACTGCTTCTGAGCTATCCGATAATATCGAACTTCGGAATCGGACGGATTCCTACAGAAGAAACTTCCATTCGATTAACGTTCAACACAGACGGAATGTAGGTTAAATCACTTACTGACTCCATCAGTCGATACACGAATGATCGAAGTGTGGAGCTCGTCAAACAGTGTGAAGGCAGTTAGACCACAGGTTCCGGCCAGAAAGCATTTACTTGCGAGAGTATAACCATAGATTCACGAAACCAGCCCGGAGCCATAGGAATCCTTTTCGCTGCGTTTATAGTAGGTCCAAAGATTGCGTGTATTACTATATACACAATCGCACGTGCTCAAGGCAGTTTGCAACCTTTTAGACGACGTTCGCGCTAAAAGTAGTTCTCAAATGATTTCCTGAAAATCTCATAGATTAGTTTTATTAGAACACCAAATTTGTGTTTATCTATCGGGATAAATAATTGGAATGAAATAGAATCGCCTCTTTTTACTCTCAATGGTCTTCTGATCATGTTGAATTTTGATTGGTAAAATCATTGGAATGTGGAGCCGAAGTCACGTGACCAATCTGTGTCAAAGATACTATATCTCTGTGTTCAGAATGATTCTTACCCCCAATACGTCGTGGCCTGTGATGCAGATTCTCAGTTATAGAACAAATTGCCTAGGAGGACAACCACGTAAAGTTTTCTCACCTGGGTTTTCCTCGCGAATTCCGAGTCAACGATTATTCTCGACACTTCATGCAAATTAAGCGACCATTAACAAGACACAGATTTCCTCTTTACCAGAGGGACAGGGGAGAGAGAACTGAACTGAACTGAACTGAACTGTATTCATAACACATCGGCCTATTGCAATTAACATAAAGAAGAAACAGGAGCGAGAGAGAGAGAGAGAGAGAGAGAGAGAGAGAGAGAGAGAGAGAGGGACAGAGAGAGGCAGAGAGAGAGAGAGAGAGAGAGAGAGAGAGAGAGAGAGAGAGAGAAAGAGAGAGAGTTCAAAGCGGGAGGTCTTTAGTTCACTTGCAAAGTTACACTGCAGGTTGATGATATTACTAAAGGGACAAAGTGACCAACTATTAAACAAATATACATAGTTATTACTCAAGACCGCTAGTCTAGCGAATATTACATGGATTGTCACAGTGAAAAAGACGGAGAATTTTGCTCGGCAAAATATGTCGTGAAAAAACTGCTGGGACAGTCGATCATCTCATTGAGCGGAAGACTGTCTTCAGGGGTAGCGATTTCTCCCCTCCCTCCCTAGGGAACTGTCCATCGAACCTGTGAAATGAAGTCAGACTTAACATCCTTCACCTTGCTCCTCCTATGGGTTGGGGTTTAAAAGAATTGACCCAACGTGTCTCCCTGCACGATTCGTAAGAGGCGAATGAATAGGGGCATCGTGACTTGAATTGCGTTTACTTGGAACTCTTCTAGTGATTTTTCTGCTTGGCCTTACATAGCCTACAAAGGCTGATAGGCCGTAAAACTCCATTCATCCATCCATCCATCCTCCATCTTGCAGGCTCCCACGAAGGCGAGAGATACTGGAAGCACATTCACTTCGTAGTCGCATCACTGGATGCAGCTATGGCAGGTCCACGTTGCAACCAGTTGCGCGCCACATATACCTTCTTTCCAGTGATCGCGCTTTCAAATTCTTCCCTCAAACAGTTCACACAATCTGGGTTGAGGAAAAGAAGTGACCCACCGCAAATCCCCACGCCATGCGTACGAGGTGAATAACTGGAAAAATGGAGACTTGATTTGCTCCAGTTTTAACCAGCTCAAGTGATTCGTGTGCCTGAAATCGCCTACAAAGGCTGAAAGGCGGTACAACTTAAGTAATTCATTCATTCGTTCTCACACAGCACTGAAACTTTGATTGTGGTCGTCGAAAGCTTGTTGAAAATATGTCAGTGTCATCTGACCCTCCCCGTCATCCACAATATCGTTGTTGTAGGATTCCACTGTTTAGGTATAAGCAGCATTTTCGACGATGTGACAAAAGGCGAACCTAGCAGGCAGACACACTGCTTGCACATCTGCTTGGTCATCAAAGCTCGGTGCGAGTTTTACTTGCATATTACCGAGTATGCTACACGTCATTTTCCATATATGCAGCCTCACCCCCATCGTGTTTGTGGTGCCTTCGAATACCCATTGAAACACTCCAGACTTGACCCAGTACGACCCTCACCTACATCGTGTTTGTGGTGCCTTCGAATACCCATTGAAGCACTCCAGACTTGACCCAGTACGACCCTCACCTACATCGTGTTTGTGGTGCCTTCGAATACCCATTGAAACACTCCAGACTTGACCCAGTACGACCCTCACCCCCATCGTGTTTGTGGTGCCTTCGAATACCCATTGAAGCACCCCAGACTTGACCCAGTACGAATAGCAGTTGGCAGTCCTTTGATGGCGAAACTTTCGTTACTGGCGCTGTGGGCTTTGCCGACATGTTGGTTTTCGACGCCAGTGCTCGATTCCAGTGCTCGATTCCAGTGCTCGATTCCAGTGCTAGATGACGG
>JAWQFJ010002586.1:5000-7500 GCA_034096865.1 Theodoxus fluviatilis
CCACAATAAACACACCTAAACCCTTGCAGAACCCCTTCATGTTATACAGCATTAGAAAGGTGTTCCCTCTCTGTGGATGTCGGAAAAAAACAGGTCAGCTATTTTTGGAAACGGAGTGTCAAATACCGTTGCTAAGGTGTTTAATGTCTGAAGAGGGTAAATCTTCTGAGACCGTTTTTTCAAAATGACCCATGCTTCAGTACCCAACTTGAAATGCCTCAAACTCCTATTCTAATTAACTCACACTGTTCATTCTTATATCAAAACAAACAGAAATGAATGCAAAATTCAAAAATATTAAAACCCTATTTTGTTCAAAAATCGACTCAGCACTGGTTTTGTCGTGGCTGGTCACATATTGTGTGTGCATGTGTGTTTTTTCTCTTTTTTTTGTACACAAAAGAAGCAAGCATGCTACTGAATGAGTTCTTTGTACTCTTGTTTTCTTCATGAAGAATTATTGGCTGACTGGCAATGAATTATATCACTGAATTTAGAACAAAAGCAATGTTTCTGTTTTGATTATTCACATTAGGTTTACCAGTCCTTTGAAAGTTGATAGCATGTAAAACACTAAAACTGTCTAAGTGGGACAAATTATTAAATGATTCAATCTGTACCTTTCCTTATCTACTTTCTGCAAACCTTTCATAGGATGTGAAACAGTATAGTATCTCTCAGTAATGGATGATATTTTTTCCCCATCACTACAATGAAAATGTATCTGTCCCTTTAAGAATGACAGGTGAGCATATTCCCTTAGTAGTGATACTTCACCGTAGGACTGCATCTAAGGCGGAACGTAGATGCAGAGAGGTCATCCGCACAGTGGCTTCTGACTGACCTGTCTGCTGTGGCTTTTCCAGTGACGACGTTCAATGTGGAGTCGGCAGTGTCCAGTGCCAAGGTGATGCCTTCAGAACATGGGCCCTCGACTGCTCTCACCGACATTTCCGTACGTAGACCACGTGTAGATCTGCATTGTCTGGACTCGTGGGTTGCCTCCCATGAGTACTGAGATTATGATGGTGACTCTTTGCTTACCATGGTCATCATGCCGCAGGTTTTGCCTTTCATAGTGTGCAGGATTTACATTTGTGGGGCCACACATTGGGCCGTGTTTGGAGGAGGTGGCAAGCAGGCATGCAAAATAGTCCGTGGAATGCCAGAATGGTCAGTGGAATGCCAGAATGGTCAGTGGAATGCCAGAATGGTCAGTGGAATGCCAGAATGGTCAGTGGCTTCATGACTTTTTAACAAGCTGCTGCCAAGCTCCTGCGTATGGAAGGCCCCTGCAATAGCAGTTACTGATATGTTGTGGAATGCTTCTGTCCCAGGAGGGGATTATAATTATGGGAATGCTACATGTATCAGGCTTCAGGACAAACTTTGCAAAAAGAGTGAAAATTGAGTCTTTAGTTTCTCACATCAAGTTTAAGTCTATGAACCGACCTGGAGAGGGTCTCTCCCTATTTCTGGGGTTCTTCCATCGGAGTTGACATCCTGCATGCCTCATGTCAGCTTAGTGCATGCATGTCACACACCACTTCATTCTCCTCCAGGACTTTGCTGCTGGGTCAGCCGAGCCAAAGGTGCAGCTTGCTTTCTACACCAAGCCTGGCGACTGCCCAAAGAAAATTCAGATTGAGCGGTAAGAAATCTTGAACATTAATTTTACTTGGAAAATAATAAATCACTATACTAACAGCATATGTTTCTGCTTAAATAGTAATCTAATGAAGAAATGATTTGAATAATAGTGATTTTATAATTTGACACCATTGACAAGGCATCATAAGGTCAACAGTGACCCAGAAAGTGTTTTTAAAGACGATGATGTAATGGGTCTTGAAATGTCTTCAGGAAAAGTAACTTGCATGATTTTGTTGTTAGAACATTTGAAAATGTTATTACTGTGCTGTTGATGTGCCCTTTTTTGACTCACATGCGAAGCAAAAGTGAGTCTATGTACTCACCCTTTTCGTCCGTCCGGGCGTCCGGTCTCATGACAAGGCCTCATAAAACATACATAGTGACTTAACCCTGCTTCAAGGTCAAGGTCGCAGGGGCCATAAATGTTGTCTACAAAACAGTCATTTTTCACATTTTCTCAATTTTCTCTGAAGTTTTTGAGATTGGATACCTGACCTATATATGGTATATAGGGCAAAGTAAGCCCTATCTTTTGATACCAGTTTGGTTGACCTTGCTTCAAGGTCAAGGTCACAGGAGCTCTTCAAATTTGGATTGTATACATATTTTGAAGTGACCCTGACCCTGAACTATGGAAGATAACTGTTTCAAACTTAATAATTATGTGGGGCACATGTTATACTTTCATCATGAGACACATTTGGTCACATATCATCAAGGTCAAGGTCACTTTGACCCTTATGAAATGTGACCAAAATGGGGTAGTGAACCACTAAAAGTGACCATATCTCATGGTAGAAAGTGCCAATAAGCACCATTGTGCTTCCTATGTCTTGAATTAACAGCT
>JAWQFJ010002586.1:12500-14236 GCA_034096865.1 Theodoxus fluviatilis
TTTCCTCCACCTCCTTCTCCTATTAGTCCTCCTCCTTGTTGTCCTCCTCCTAGTTGTCCTCCTCCTAGTTGTCCTCCTCCTAGTTGTCCTCCTCCTAGTTGTCCTCCTCCTAGTTGTCCTCCTCCTCCTCCTTCTCTTTGTTCTCCTGCCCCTTGTCCTTCTCATAGTCCTCATCATCTTCAGCCTTCTCCATCCCTCCTTCTCTTCCTCTTCTCTTTCTCTCTCAGCTTCTCTACTGTCTTCTTTCTCTCTCCGGTTTTGTGTTCATGCTGCATTGCCATACCCGTGTCAATAGTTGAGGCATGAAGACCAGAATGTGAGGAAGGGCTGTGCCTGAAACGTTTGCTAAGTCATGAAACCAGGGATTCCTATCCCTCCCAATGATCCTTGTCATCACTTTTCCTCCATCAGATTTATAGTGCTGCTCCATCCATACGTTCTCCCTAGCTCTTCACGGCACTTCCTTGTCCGTGTGTCCATTGGTTCCAATGGGTGTTGCAGGCTGTATTCAGGACATCTCCAAGTACCCCTTTGACGAGCAGTACGACAAGTTTGCCTTCAACTCGCTGCTGACGAGGGAGGAGAGCATACAGGCTGCAGGCAAGGTGCGCAGTGAGTGCAACAACCTGCTGCAGCACCACTCCCTCTTCCACATCCCCACCGCCAAGCCCATGCGCCTGGAGGAGTTCGAGCAGACCCAGGCCCAGGCCACGTCCGTGGTGAGTTGCAGGCGGCCTTGATTCTGGGTCTTCTCAAGCAGCGGGGTCCCAGTTTTAAAAATTAATAAATAAAGGAAAAAGATTAACTGAATCAGACGACAGTCATGACGTGGAGAGGAGCGTTTCCTCCCGTGAGTGTTAAAAGTGATTCTGTTCAATCTAGTAAAAACCTAGTTGTCGCTGTATTCTGCTATCTCATTTGCTTGGAAACATGTGAATAAGATTGGTAACTTCCAACCACTAAAAAGCAACACCCCAACAATTGTGAGAAAAGCTTCCATATACGGGCCATACGAGTGGACTCGTCCGAGGAGAGGGGTGTGAGAAAGACAGCCAAGCTGGCGGGAAACACAAACGGGCGGGACACAACATCTGATTGGCTGCGTTTTTTACGAGTTTTTTTCTCTTTCGAATCGTCAAATCCTTTTGTCATTCTATGTATGAATCACTGCACATTCACTGAGAATTAACCGACCATGATCGCTTGCCAGTCAGATGCTGTTGCTTGCAAGCTTGTATGGCCCGCCAGCTTGGCCGTCTTTCCACACCCCTCTCCCCGGAGGAGTCCACTAGTGTGGCCCGTTTATGGAAGTTTTTCCCAACTGAGTCATTGCAAGATTCTCGTGGACTCAAACAGTTCATTGACTCAACGCTGTGTAATGAGTGATTGTCATGCTGATGCATTAGATGTTAATTTCATTAGATTGTTTTGTCCAAATATCATTTCTGGTCTGAACTCACTGTTATTTGGCCTTGCCCTGTTTGCGATGTAATTGATGGACTCGCGTGACGGACCCAAAGGAGGATGCAGCAGATGTATGAGAGCTTGCTCTTCTGCATTCATTGAGTCATAAATGTTGACATGTTCATGCTGTGACCTCATGGTTGTAATATGTCATGACTGCAGCATAGCACTGCTTGTGTGTGCGCAGGTGTCCCTGTACCTCATGACTGCAGCATAGCACTGCTTGTGTGTGCGCAGGTGTCCCTGTACCTCATGACTGCAGCATAGCACTG
>JAWQFJ010002586.1:14242-61742 GCA_034096865.1 Theodoxus fluviatilis
GTAACGGGACATTTTCCCACCAGTCCTCTCAAGCTCTGTTCCCCCGTCGTCTGCCTGCTGACAACGGGGGCATCTAGTTTTCCTGCTGCTGTCGTGGTCGTGAGTCGAAAGATGGACGCTGTTGCTCGTCTCTCTGTCGCTTGCGACAATCCGCCCGTCTGTGGCCAACCATGTCGCAGTACCAGCAGCGCATCGGTCTCCTAGCGTCAGGGCGGTGGCTGGTAGACGAAACAGCTGGAGAGTTCTGGTGTTGCAGAGACTGCAGCTGTTGTGTAAGGAGCGCAAGCTGCTCCTTCACCTGGACCAGCTCATCCCTGGGAGCGACGACTTGTTGGACCGCCACCTCCGTGTGGAAATCATCTTCTCGAAGCCAGCGTTGTGCTTCTGTTCTGGCTTGTAAGAATGTAGTACCTCTATGCTCCCGCACGTAACGTCGGAGGTCGCGACGGAGTGAAGGGGAATACAGCCCTGCGATGAACTGGTCGCGGAGTGTGTCCTCATCGACGCTATATGGGCGCCTTTTGTTTGCTCGCTGAGCGAGCAGCTGAAGGTGCTGGGCGAACTCCAGAATGCCCTCCGTCTCACCTTGTAGGCGTCGGTGAAATGCGCCGACGAGAGTTGATGACCCCCGATGATCTCCAAAGGTGGCCTGTAGAGTCGCCAAGATGGAAGATGGGGAATCGCAGGCAGCTCGGAGGACTTCCTGGCGGGCACAGCCAGTCAGGGACTGCATAAGCCATTCTGTTGCAGCTCCTTGCTCTAGTGAGCAGTTGCGAATGACGCGCTCTGCCTCTTCTGCGAATGACTCCACATCTGTCCCACTCTCTCCCGAGAATGTCGGCAGCCTGGGCGGCTGTATGCAGTACAGTCGCGGTGCTTCAGGTCTCGGGGTGCTACTGAGGGGTGCCCATGGTGACGTCGGCTGCGCGTTGCTCACTCCCAGTGTGTCTGTTATGAACGGATTTCCGGGTACACCTGCAAACGTTGTTGAAAAGAGGTCCACAGGGGGGAAACCGAACGCCGAATCATTCATGCTGTTGCACTGCCGTAACCCTGCTCGCAAGCGCCAATTGTGATGGTGTGGTCTGAAGGCTGCAGGTAGGCAGGCTTCTCTGTGAGGAAGAAGGCGAGCACGTTCGGCGTTTTCCAACACTTTATTCTCAGCCTGTGTTCTCTACCCAGATGGTAGCGGGTCTGTCTTAGCATGCACTGCTGCCTCTATTTATTGGGGTCCACAAGAATAGATACACAGAGGGAACCCGAGGACTTTTACACAAAGGACAGAAGTTCTCTGGCGTGGGAAACAGATGTAGGGAGGCGTTGGTGGCTCAGAATTATGTTGCTCCCAAACTGACCACAATGTCAGCCTATGTCCAGCTCAGCGCCCCACAGAGAAGGGAAGGAGTGGCCACAGCTGGAGACGAGGGAAGCGAGAGAGCGGAGGCTGTGAAACAGGGGCAGAGCGGTAGGTGGGTGCTGACATGATGATTGTGGTGGTGGTGATGGTGGTGGTGTGTGTCATGATGGTGGTGATGGTGGTGGTGGTGGTGGTGAGTGTCATGTTGATGGTGATGGTGGTGATGGTGGTGGTGGTGAGTGTCATGATGGTGGTGGTGGTGGTGGTGGTGGTGGTGAGTGTCATGTTGATGGTGATGGTGGTGGTGATGATGATGGTGGTGGTGTGTGTCATGATGGTGGTGATGGTGGTGGTGGTGGTGGTGAGTGTCATGTTGATGGTGATGGTGGTGATGATGATGGTGGTGGTGAGTGTCATGATGGTGGTGGTGGTGAATGTCATGTTGATGGTGATGGTGGTGATGATGATGGTGGTGGTGAGTGTCATGATGGTGGTGGTGAATGTCATGTTGATGGTGATGGTGGTGATGATGGTGGTGGTGGTGAATGTCATGTTGGTGGTGATGGTGGTGATGATGATGGTGGTGGTGAGTGTCATGATGGTGGTGGTGGTGGTGGTGAATGTCATGTTGGTGGTGATGGTGGTGGTGAATGTCATGATGGTGGTGGTGGTGATGAGTGTGATGGTGGTGGTGAATGTCATGTTGGTGGTGATGGTGGTGGTGAATGTCATGATGGTGGTGGTGGTGATGAGTGTGATGGTGGTGGTGGTGGTGGTGAATGTCATGTTGGTGGTGATGGTGGTGGTGAATGTCATGATGGTGGTGGTGGTGATGAGTGTGATGGTGGTGGTGGTGATGATGATGGTGGTGATGGTGGTTGTGGTGGTGAGTGTGATGATGGTGGTGGTGGTGGTGGTGATGGTGAGTGTGCTGATGATGGTGGTGAGTGTGATGATGGTGGTGGTGAGTGTGATGATGGTGGTGGTGAGTGTGATGATGGTGGTGGTGGTGGTGGTGGTGAGTGTGATGATGGTGGTGGTGGTGGTGATGAGTGTGATGATGGTGGTGGTGAGTGTGATGATGGTGGTGGTGGTGGTGGTGGTGGTGAGTGTGATGATGGTGGTGGTGAGTGTGATGATGGTGGTGGTGGTGGTGGTGATGAGTGTGATGATGGTGGTGGTGGTGGTGGTGATGGTGATGGTGGTGATGATGATGATGGTGATGGTGATGATGGTGGTGGTGGTGGAGATGGTGGTGGTGATGGTGAGTGTGATGATGGTGGTGAGTGTGATGATGGTGGTGGTGGTGATGGTGGTGATAGTGGTGGTGAGTGTGATGATGGTGGTGGTGAGTGTGATGATGGTGGTGGTGGTGATGGTGGTGATAGTGGTGGTGAGTGTGATGATGGTGGTGGTGGTGATGAGTGTGATGGTGGTGGTGGTGATGGTGAGTGTGATGATGGTGGTGAGTGTGATGATGGTGGTGGTGGTGATGGTGGTGATAGTGGTGGTGAGTGTGATGATGGTGGTGGTGGTGATGAGTGTGATGGTGGTGGTGGTGATGGTGAGTGTGATGATGGTGGTGGTGGTGGTGAGTGTGATGATAGTGGTGGTGGTGGTGGTGATGACGAGTATGATGGTGATTGTGGTGTTGATGGCGGTGATGAAGATGAATATAACAAGATTGAGTAGGTGATAATGCTGATGATAGTGCTGTTGCTGTCTGTGTTGTCTCAGTGTGACAATGCTGAGAATGGTTGATGACAAATATGTAATTAATGAAGTCTGGTTTTAAAAAAATGATGAAAGTGGTGAGACTACTTATAACAATGATGACAAATAAAGAAATTTAATTTTAAAAATTCGTTTAATGATGGATATGACCAAAAATTCGATAATAGCGGTGGTGCTGGTGATGTTGCTGTCTTCCTGCCACTGAAACTGCCCTGCTGCTTCTTACATTGGTGAAGATGACACTGGTGCGTGTGCTGTAAAGTGTACTACTGATGCTAATCCCACCCATGGTTATGAAATCACGACATTCGTGCTTATTCATTTGTGCAGTATTGCTCATTTTCTTCATGAATAAAGTCTTTTTAATATGTATGTATGTATGTATGTATGTATGTATGTATGTATGTATGTATGTATGTATGTATGTATGTATGTATGTATGTATGTATGTATGTATGTATGTATGTATGTATGTATCTCTCTCTCTTTTCATGTGGGTACAAGGCCAGTCAGCTCTGAGAAAACTTTGGCAAACTTCCGGTTCCGTGGTCATTCCCTTTTTTGTACAACAAATGGTTGTGTCTGTCCCCCTCCATCATCAGCTGCAGTCCCTGGCTGCCAGGCTTCAGGGGCTGCCAGGCTTCAGGGGCTGCATGACTTCAGGGGCTGCCAGGCTTCAGGGGCTGCCAGGCTTCAGGGGCTGCCAGGCTTCAGGGGCTGCCAGGCTTCAGGGGCTGCACGACTTTAGGGGCTGCCAGGCTTCAGGGGCTGCACGACTTTAGGGGCTGCCAGGCTTCAGGGGCTGCATGACTTCAGGGGCTGCCAGGCTTCAGGGGCTGCCAGGCTTCAGGGGCTGCCAGGCTTCAGGGGCTGCCAGGCTTCAGGGGCTGCACGACTTGAGGGGCTCAGGCAGGGGCAGGAAGATTTGCACAGGCAGTAATTGTGTTCAAGGCACTTCCTACACACAGGCATCGCCATATGATGATGACGACAACGACGACGATGATGAAATAGTTGCAGTTCATCTGGTGAAAATCCAGCCAACCCAAACAGCAGTGATTCATCGACAAAACAAGACACGCTACACCCCCTTCCTCATGCTTTAGAGTGCACTGGAGTGGAGTGGAGTGGGGTGGACTAGAGTTGAGTTCACTGGAGTTGAGTGAACTAGAGTGCACTGGAGTGGAGTGGAGTGGAGTGGACAAGAGTTGAGTTGAGTTCACTGGAGTGGAGTGGACTAGAGTGCACTGGAGTGGGGTGGACTAGAGTTGAGTTTACTGGAGTAATGTGGACTAGAGTGCACTGGAGTGGAGTGGAGTGGGGTGGACTAGAGTTGAGTTTAGTTCACAGGAGTTGAGTGGACTAGAGTGGAGTGGGGTGGACTAGAGTTGAGTTGAGTGGAGTTCACAGGAGTTGAGTGGACTAGAGTACCACTGGCTACATGTAGGAAATGCTTTAAAAGTACCACTGGCTGCATGTAGGAAATGCTTTTAAAGTACCACTGGCTACAAGTAGGAAATGCTTCAAAAGTACCACTGGCTACATGTAGGAAATGCTTCAAAAGTACCACTGGCTGCATGTAGGAAACACTTCAAAAGTACCTCTGGCTACATGTAGGAAATGCTTCAAAAGTACCACTGGCTACATGTAGGAAATGCTTCAAAAGTACCACTGGCTACATGTAGGAAATGCTTCAAAAGTACCTCTGGCTACAAGTAGGAAATGCTTCAAAAGTACCACTGGCTACATGTAGGAAATGCTTCAAAAGTACCACTGGCTACATGTAGGAAATGCTTCAAAAGTACCACTGGCTACATGTAGGACTGGAAATGCTTCAAAAGTACCACTGGCTACTGCAGACCATGAAATGCTCATCCTGATCAGGCGTTTCTATGACAATGCCGTCGTCCCCATCATCTTCAATGAGTCAAAAGAGTGTGATCCGTGAGCCACTGCATATACATGTGCATTCATGCACACACACACCCACACATTCATGAACCAAACACATTAACACTCATGTACCACTCACACTGAGAAGCATTCAGGTAGCGCATGTGCACACACACACACACACACATATTCTTCCCTAAGAGAAACACCAATAGTGGCAATCTTATTTCACCCCAACCAAAGAATGAAGAAGCCAAACAAATATACAGAAAAAGTTGTATTTTAATAATTTACTTTCTACATTCACTCAAGACAAAAAACCTACCGTATACAACAAATTACTTTGCATCTACATGCATTTACAGCACTGCGACTTTGCACCTACATGTAGGTACAGCACTGCTACTTTGCATCTACATGTAGGTACAGCACTCCATCTACATGTAGGTACAGCACTGCTACTTTGCATCTACATGTAGGTACATCACTGCTACTTTGCATCTACATGTAGGTACAGCACTGCTACTTTGCATCTACATGTAGGTACAGCACTGCTACTTTGCATCTACATGTAGGTACATCACTGCTACTTTGCATCTACATGTAGGTACAGCACTGCTACTTTGCATCTACATGTACATACAGCACTGCTACTTTGCACCTACATGTAGGTACAGCACTGCTACTTTGCATCTACATGTAGGTACAACACTGCTACTTTGCATCTACATGTAGGTACAGCACTGCTACTTTGCATCTACATGTAGGTACAGCACTGCTACTTTGCATCTACATGTAGGTACAACACTCCATCTACATGTAGGTACAGCACTGCTACTTTGCATCTACATGTACATACAGCACTGCTACTTTGCATCTACATGTAGGTACAGCACTCTACTTTGCATCTACATGTAGGTACAGCACTGCTATTTTGCATCTACATGTACATACAGCACTGCTACTTTGCATCTACATGTAGGTACAACACTGCTATTTTGCATCTACATGTACATACAGCACTGCTACTTTGCATCTACATGTAGGTACAGCACTCCATCTACATGTAGGTACAGCACTGCTACTTTGCATCTACATGTAGGTACAGCACTGCTACTTTGCATATACATGTAGGTACAGCACTGCTACTTTGCATCTACATGTAGGTACAGCACTGCGACTTTGCACCTACATGTAGGTACAGCACTGCTACTTTGCATCTACATGTATGTACAGCACTGCTACTTTGCATCTACATGTAGGTACAGCACTGCTACTTTGCATCTACATGTAGGTACAGCACTGCTACTTTGCATATACATGTAGGTACAGCACTGCTACTTTGCATCTACATGTACATACAGCACTGGTACTTTGCATCTACATGTAGGTACAGCACTGCTACTTTGCATCTACATGTAGGTACAGCACTGCTACTTTGCATCTACATGTAGGTACAGCACTGCTACTTTGCTTCTCCATGTACATACAGCACTGCTACTTTGCATCTACATGTAGGTACAGCACTCTACTTTGCATATACATGTAGGTACAGCACTGCTACTTTGCACCTACATGTAGGTACAGCACTCTACTTTGCATATACATGTAGGTACAGCACTGCTACTTTGCATCTACATGTAGGTACAGCACTGCTACTTTGCATCTACATGTAGGTACAGCACTGCTACTTTGCATCTACATGTAGGTACAGCACTGCTACTTTGCATCTACATGTAGGTACAGCACTGCTACTTTGCATCTACATGTAGGTACAGCACTCTACTTTGCATCTACATGTAGGTACAGCACTGCTACTTTGCATCTACATGTAGGTACAGCACTGCTACTTTGCATCTACATGTAGGTACAGCACTGCTACTTTGCATATACATGTAGGTACAGCACTCTACTTTGCATCCACATGTAGGTACAGCACTGCTACTTTGCATCTACATGTAGGTACAGCACTGCTACTTTGCATCTACATGTAGGTACAGCACTGCTACTTTGCATCTACATGTAGGTACAGCACTGCTACTTTGCACCTACATGTAGGTACAGCACTGCTACTTTGCATCTACATGTAGGTACAGCACTGCTACTTTGCACCTACATGTAGGTACAGCACTGCTACTTTGCATCTACATGTAGGTACAGCACTGCTACTTTGCACCTACATGTAGGTACAGCACTGCTACTTTGCATCTACATGTAGGTACAACACTGCTACTTTGCACCTACATGTAGGTACAGCACTGCTACTTTGCACCTACATGTAGGTACAGCACTGCTACTTTGCATCTACATGTACATACAGCACTGCTACTTTGCATCTACATGTAGGTACAGCACTGCTACTTTGCATCTACATGTACATACAGCACTGCTACTTTGCACCTACATGTAGGTACAGCACTGCTACTTTGCATCTACATGTACATACAGCACTGCTACTTTGCATCTACATGTAGGTACAGCACTGCTACTTTGCATCTACATGTAGGTACAGCACTGCTACTTTGCATCTACATGTAGGTACAGCACTGCTACTTTGCATCTACATGTAGGTACAGCACTGCTACTTTGCACCTACATGTAGGTAAAGCACTGCTACTTTGCATCTACATGTAGGTACAGCACTGCTACTTTGCATCTACATGTAGGTACAACACTGCTACTTTGCACCTACATGTAGGTACAGCACTGCTACTTTGCACCTACATGTAGGTACAGCACTGCTACTTTGCATCTACATGTACATACAGCACTGCTACTTTGCATCTACATGTAGGTACAGCACTGCTACTTTGCATCTACATGTAGGTACAGCACTGCTACTTTGCACCTACATGTAGGTACAGCACTGCTACTTTGCATCTACATGTAGGTACAACACTGGTACTTTGCATCTACATGTAGGTACAGCACTGCTACTTTGCATCTACATGTAGGTACAGCACTGCTACTTTGCACCTACATGTAGGTAAAGCACTGCTACTTTGCATCTACATGTAAGTACAGCACTGCTACTTTGCACCTACATGTAGGTAAAGCACTGCTACTTTGCATCTACATGTAGGTACAGCACTGCTACTTTGCATCTACATGTCCATACAGCACTGCTACTTTGCATCTACATGTAGGTACAGCACTGCTACTTTGCATCTACATGTCCATACAGCACTGCTACTTTGCACCTACATGTAGGTAAAGCACTGCTACTTTGCATCTACATGTAGGTACAGCACTGCTACTTTGCATCTACATGTCCATACAGCACTGCTACTTTGCACCTACATGTAGGTAAAGCACTGCTACTTTGCATCTACATGTAGGTACAGCACTGCTACTTTGCATCTACATGTCCATACAGCACTGCTACTTTGCATCTACATGTAGGTACAGCACTGCTACTTTGCATCTACATGTAGGTATAGCACTGCTACTTTGCATATACATGTAGGTACAGCACTCTACTTTGCATCTACATGTAGGTACAGCACTGCTACTTTGCATCTACATGTAGGTACAGCACTGCTACTTTGCATCTACATGTAGGTACAGCACTGCTACTTTGCATCTACATGTAGGTACAGCACTGCTACTTTGCATCTACATGTAGGTACAGCACTGCTACTTTGCATCTACATGTAGGTACAGCACTGCTACTTTGCACCTACATGTAGGTACAGCACTGCTACTTTGCATCTACATGTAGGTACAGCACTGCTACTTTGCATCTACATGTAGGTACAGCACTGCTACTTTGCATCTACATGTAGGTACAGCACTGCTACTTTAGATCTACATGTAGGTACAGCACTGCTACTTTGCATCTACATGTAGGTACAGCACTGGTACTTTGCATCTACATGTAGGTACAGCACTGGTACTTTGCACCTACATGTAGGTATAGCACTGCTACTTTGCATCTACATGTAGGTACAGCACTGCTACTTTGCACCTACATGTAGGTACAGCACTGCGACTTTGCATCTACATGTAGGTACATCACTGCTACTTTGCATCTACATGTAGGTACATCACTGCTACTTTGCATCTACATGTAGGTACAGCACTGCTACTTTGCATCTACATGTAGGTACAGCACTCTACTTTGCATCTACATGTAGGTACAGCACTGCGACTTTGCACCTACATGTAGGTACAGCACTGCTACTTTGCATCTACATGTAGGTACAGCACTGCTACTTTGCATCTACATGTAAGTACAGCACTGCTACTTTGCATCTACATGTAGGTACAGCACTGGTACTTTGCATCTACATGTAGGTACAGCACTGCTACTTTGCATCTACCTGTACGTACAGCACTGCTACTTTGCATCTACATGTACATACAGCACTGCTACTTTGCATCTACATGTAGGTACAGCACTGCTACTTTGCATCTACATGTAGGTACAACACTGCTACTTTGCATCTACATGTAGGTACAGCACTGCTACTTTGCATCTACAGGTAGGTACAGCACTGCTACTTTGCATCTACATGTAGGTACAGCACTGCTACTTTGCATCTACATGTAGGTACAGCACTGCTACTTTGCATCTGAGTGTGTTTACAATACTGGGAACAAAAGGGGGAAATAGAGCTAAAATTAAAAATTAAAATCACAACAATATTTTGCAAGTTTATAGATAGCTAAACCAATGTTGAAACACATTTTGAAACAAAAAAATGAATATCTTTAGTAGTTGTACCGCAATCGGCATGTTTGCTACGGGGGGCATGCAGGCGTTACCCATGCAACACTGGGACACCATGCCTTGTATCTCACAAAAAATGTATGTGTTTTCTTAATTTTTCTTCATTATGTACTAGATTACACTGCATCAAGTCATGACTAACAGATCTTGCACTTCTAACTTCATGTGTGAATGTCACATTTGCGTAAATGTAATGGGACACCGTAGCATCCATAACGACAGAACAAAACTTTGAATACAATAGCAAGGGAAAGTACAATTAAACTAAATTGTTTTTTAATGTTACCATCACTACTTGTTGTTGTTGTGGCTCAAACAGAATTAACTTGTAATAACTCGTTTTCAAAACAAACAAAAAAGTATGACTAAACGTTACAGAATTACGCGGGACACCATAATACCAAGGAAGAGGAAAAATGTGCACTCACACAGAAACAAGTTGAGATATGTACATTCTAAAACATTTACTTCAAAGGCTAATACAATGATAATAGATGGTCAATACTATTATCTATAAATTTGCAGGTTCAATGCACTAAGATGAAAGATCGTACCCCTGCCCCCTAAATGCAAAATAAAGCGTTTAACTGTCGTAAGATAGAACGTCGATTAAAAAAAATTCAAGTGAGTACAAAAAAGACAATGTACATAATGTTAGTAAACTGACAATTTCTTTGTCAAAACACATAATAAAAGAAGTTTTCAAGTCAGCAAAACACATCCTGTTCAATGTCATACACACACACACAAGTAACCAATCGCTCACTATTCTTGGAAAAAATGGTGCTGTCTATTGTCAATTGTTGGTGGCTGCAGGATCTCTACAGTGGCCTCGGTTCGTGTAATGACAGACAAGTCATCAATTTGTGGAAACACAAAGTAATTGACACATTTTCGCATGAACCGAACCATGAATTCTCCTTGATTAAGATCACTTGCGGGGATCACAATGGCCACATCAACTAACTTTTTGTTCTTTAGTTTATGTCACCCTGACAAACTCCCCAACTTTAGGCACTGATGTGGTGGCAGCAGGTGGGTGATCTAATGTGGAGGGACAAGCATAAAGATTTGTATTGCACATTACAAAGTTGATGACGTCAAACTATTGATGACGCTGGCATACGAGTTTCCCCACTCAGATATAAGGGGAAATGTAAACACGTCTATTTCGATTAAGTTTTCTGCTATAAAAAACGAAAAAGTTGCAAAAATATTCAAATATAATGATACATGGAACATAAAAGCATGTAAAATTGCTAACCTAGGAAGCAGATGGTCGAATATGATGATGAAAATCGTCGATTTCGCTAGCTACCTTCAAAATTCCGAACACACGTTAGCGATGCACCATGGACCGGATGCCGGGACACGTCACTGTTTTTTGTGCTCCACGACCAAAATAAGTTTGGATTTTCTGTGTAAACGCCATCAGTTTGTGCGGGATTTAGTGGGGAATTTCCTGACCTCTTTAAAATCGGTCGGAACCCCAACTACGAAAAATTGTTTGAGATCGTTTGAGGTGCGTTACCGACGCTACATTTGAGACACCACTGTGTTAAAATATTCATAGCATGAAAATCTTTTGAATAATTGCAAACTATTAGGGTGCAAAATGAAGTACTTTTGGTATAGTTTGCTGATGTGCATAGTGGACATGCTGAGCTTATGTTGTCGCCGACTTACGAACGTTTAAAAAATGCATCGCAACGGGACACTTCGTGGTGCGTCCGTAACGCACAGTTTCGACCATAATTATGCTAATATCTAGGTCTAAAGAAGAAAAAAAACTGTTTGGCCCCGATTTTTCAATGTATGAAGCCTAAATAAAAAGCACAAATTCTTGGGATAACGGACGGATAAAGTCACAATAGCTGTTTGAGTTGACCCACTGTTGCCGTTCCCACTTTAGGAAGCCATTTTGGGTACACATTTCGAGATTTTATTATTAGTTTGGTATTAAAGCCATCATGCAGATCGCCAATAATATACGAATTTATACATTAACATCATCTTAATGCATTGCCATCATTCAAATGATAGAAGAAGCCATATTTTGAAAAAAATCGTTATTGCACCACACACACCATCAATTTGCTCAGTATTGTAGACACACTCATCTACATGTAGGTACAGCACTGCTACTTTGCATCTACCTGTACGTACAGCACTGCTACTTTGCATCTACATGTAGGTACAGCACTGCTACTTTGCATCTACATGTAGGTACAGCACTGCTACTTTGCATCTACATGTAGGTACAGCACTGCTACTTTGCATCTACATGTAGGTAAAGCACTGCTACTTTGCATCTACATGTAGGTACAGCACTGCTACTTTGCATCTACATGTAGGTACAGCACTGCTACTTTGCATATACATGTAGGTACAGCGGAAAGAATTCCGCAGCCAGGCGCCACTCTACCCACTAAAAAGCGCAGATCTTGTGTCCGTACAACGTTACAAGTCCTACTTCTGCAACTTGAACAAAGCAATGGAGTTACGCTTATGATAGGGATGTAAAAGAAACCCACACTGAGTTACTGACATCTACACACTTTGTCCGAATTATATTATTATTATACAAATGTAATTCACCCGTGCCATATTTACATTACGACTCATACTTGGTGCCTGGCTGCTGAATTTTTTCCACAGCACTGCTAGTGCTACTTTGCATCTACTACGGGAAGTAACACTCTAGCCTAAGTCATCTGTCATGTCTACATATCCCTTCTTAGTGTACACACTTTATACAAGCATCCATCTATTCCTCTCTCTTCTTGCAAAATACAATTTTTTTTTGGTTTTCATTGGTTAGAAAGTTATTAAACTTTCGTTCACATGCCCTCACTGCCTCAGGGCAAGGAGAATAGCGAAAGCAAAGTATGATTAGGCCTACTTCTGTTACTGGTGCCCCACTAACGCAGGTGTGGCAATGCTTTAACAGTTTAACTATATAATATACAGGGGTGAAAATGACAATTTCTATTGAAATAAAGGCACTGGTTAACTTAACTGTTATCAGTTATGGGATGGAGGGATGGTGTTTTACGCCATTACGGCAGTCACGGTGTCCCTAGACCTAGTTATTCGCCTCTTACAAATACACACTTTCCACCGTACAGGCAAACACGTGCAGATTTAGCTCCAAGGGCAAACGCATGTAGCTCCGCTCAGAGATTATAATCTATGCTCCGCTATAGCGTACTGACAGTGACAGTACATGCACGTGCTCCATCATGATCGTCTATGCAGACGAAGAAACAACGAGCTACATCGGCATCGTACAGGCAAATGTTGTGCCACGGATATCATGAGGAGATACATCATGAAAGCGTTATAGGCCACGTGGCGACCCCAATGAAATGTATCATTTCTACAACAATTAAAATTCTACAATCCTAAAAAATCACATTTTAAATATCGTCTCCACATTTTGACGAGCGATTAGCCCAAATGTGTAAGAGACGCGATTGGGGATTGGTTCATGGCGGTGACGCGGCCCCCTCTGAATACTGGTTCATGATTGGTTGAATGAATGTCAGCCGCCTAATTTCGCAGGCGTCCGCGCTTTTGCGGTATATAATGTGCGGCTGCGCTCATTGTGGGCATGCTGTACTCATTCACTCAATCATCATGACTGGTCGTGGCAAAGGAGGCAAGGGTCTGGGAAAGGGCGGCGCAAAGCGTCACCGCAAGGTTCTGCGTGATAACATCCAGGGTATCACTAAGCCCGCCATCCGCCGTCTGGCTCGCCGTGGCGGTGTCAAGCGTATCTCCGGACTCATCTACGAGGAGACCCGAGGTGTGCTGAAGGTGTTCCTCGAGAACGTCATCCGTGATGCCGTCACCTACACTGAGCACGCCAAGAGGAAGACCGTCACCGCCATGGACGTCGTGTACGCCCTGAAGCGCCAGGGCCGCACTCTGTACGGCTTCGGTGGATAAACGCTTCACCCACGTCCCCACCCCTAACGGCCCTTTTCAGGGCCACTATACTTTCTCGAAAGAGTATAATGTGGTTGCTATCACCGTTGTGTGCGTTTACTCTAAAATGTTCTAGTGATTAGTGTGCTTACTAGCTTGGCTGATAGGCCGTTAAACACCATCCATCCTTCATTTCTTGCAAGATTTTGTACACTTTAGTGGTACTGTCACTAACTGCTCTTTTGGGGCATCAGTGACCACAGAGTAGCAGAGCAAAAAAAAAGTACTTCAGAATTAAATCCGGATTAAGAATCAAAATTACTACGGATTGAGTCTCCAGAGAGGTGTGTAAGTTTCTCTGGAGACTCGTGTAATTACATGCAATCATGTCCGTAACTACATCATTATCATACATGTTGCTGAGTACATCGTGTATGACCAAGTGTGTCACTGTTAAACTGAAGGTGAACAAAATTGCAGAACACAAATCGGGAGAAAATCAAATGACACCATAAATGGCATCAAATGTGAAAAAAAACAAAAACCCCAAAACACGAAAATGCATGAACCATTATGTTCCTTTGACAGGAACCCCCTGTGGGTTCAGGGTAAGAACTGACCCACCGCATCTCCCTACGCGATTCGTAAAAGGCGAATAGGGACACCGTGAATTGACTTGCGTTCACTCTATGCTGTTGTAGTGATTTTCGTGCTTAATGGCCTTATATAGCCTACTGTGGCTACAAATGCTGATAGGCCGTAAAACACCATCCATCCATCCCTTCCTTTGGCAAAATCATTCAAATTAAAGACACTGGAAGTTACTGGATGGCATGCAACACTAATTACATACATGTACCTGTCAGTCAAAAGTTTTTGCGTGCGGTGAAAAAGTGCCGAAAGCAGTGCGTGGAGGTGTTCATGCGCATTATTTAACTCAGATTTTTCTGATGTGGTCACTAACGCCTCGCTTCCTCCTGAATAAAGAAATATGTGAAAAAACAAAACAGTGAAGGAAACTCAAATGCTTGCGTACGCCATAAATGTCCGTCACTATGTTTGTTGTGAGGTAATAGTGAAGAATTGATGAAGCTGCCCAGTGATCAGGGGGTAGACTGCAGAGTGTAAAGCGTGCTGATACCCAGACATGGGTGATGAGTCCTACATAAAACCCCATCTTTACCTTTTAGCAAAACCTATACTTTTTCTTACAGCAAAGGGGTCCTAAAATGTAAGGAAGACTGTAACCCACTCTATATGAAACGAATGAATGAATGAATGACGAGTTTTATGGTTTATCAGTCTTTGTAAAATTTTTGTATGCTATGTAATCACGAATGGGGGGTAGAAAAAAAAGTTCCCTGACTTTATTAATCAAGGGTAAGCATTTGATAAAATAAACGTCATCTTCCAGTGGCCTTCAAAAACCATTCTAGGCCACTAGAGACTTCGCCTACCGGCCAAGGAGTACTAGAGTACTCCTTGCTACCGGCAAAAGTGTCTCTAGCCCAGTTGACATCACGTGATGGAAGGTGTTCGTCCAAAAATTAATATGCAAATAGAGGTCACACGAGAGGCTTGTGGGAGAGCCGATCTGTTCCCTGACATGCGCCGTTGAAGTAGTTCTAAGACCATTTCGCACAAAATCTTAACTTACGCTTGTTGAGGCAATAAACAAGCGTTTATTCAATACAATGCAATGTTTGTGAAACAATGTTTGTGTTAAAATGAAAACCATTTTTGACATCTGAATGATTTATGTAAAAAGTGGAGAATAAATATTAAATAGTACATGTACTAGAACGAACTATTTTTGGCGCAATGCTGTAATGCGAAGGGTCACTCATTGCCAGAGTCAATACTGACTCGGGTTCACATAATGCTCAAAAACAGGACAAATTCGGACAATTGAAAATCTCTCTCTCTCTCTCTCTCTCTCTCTCTCTCTCTCTCTCTCTCTCTCTCTCTCTTTCTCTCTCTCTCTGTCCCTCCTTTTCTCTCAATCTTTCACTCCATCACGTCTTCTCTCACCCACACCCTCTCATTATGGTTTAAATGACCAAAGATTCTATGACTATTTCACAGAAATGGGTACATAGTTCCATAACCCTGTAGCATAACAAATGAACAATTTATGAAACACTTCTGTATGGACCACGCAAAGATGTAGATTGATTTTGAGAATGATTGGAGACGTATCGCCTAAGTGTGAGAACATTTATTGGATGTAAGATGTAGATTGCAATGTCAAGGTTTTGTATACATATACTAATAAGTAATATTCCTTCGTGAGCTTTGTATCGACTGAAACCCGTTGTGATCTTCTGATTAGATGCGATTGGAACCATCTAAGTGAAGATTCATCACATCCTGATGCATGTAATTTTATTAGTACATTGTATGGAACGAGATCAAATGCCTTTGACTACACCAAGTTTTTTCCCATGTACTGCACTATCTTATTTATTTGTTATGCGAGTCAAAATCGTTTGATGGGAATGATTGGATCTGAATCCTGACTGATTTGCAGATGCCATTTTATGTTTTTCGATATATATATATATATATATATATATATATATATATATATATATATATATATATATATTATATATATATATATATATATAGAGAGAGAGAGAGAGAGAGAGAGAGAGAGAGAGAGAGAGAGATTTCGATTTGTTTATTTCGGCCGACGACCCGTCAAGACAGTATAACTTGTATGTACACATGCAAGAATAATGACATGCTATGTACAAGTGTAAAATCATAACAGTAAAAAAATAGGTGTCGTACAGTAAAAAGTTGCGCTTCTGCAGAAACATTGTTGACATAAATGACTGGTTGTAGGTGATTGACTAATATACATGTACATTCCAGACAGCATTACTTCACTTTATACACAATTTTCCTCTGAGTTCGTAAGCTTCTCACAACGAAGTTTAAAAGCATAAAATATATACATCGATACATCTCGTGTCTTGCGTACATCATACCCATTGATCAGATGCGTCACTTCGTATACCTTGAAGTTTTCATGTGTTTCGCAAGATATTTTTCTCGTAGGTCTTTATATCTATGACAATCAATAAAAAAAATGCCGCTCATCCTCGTACTCTCCGCAAAATGGACACACTTTGTCTGCTCGTGTTCAGAAATTCGCAGGTTTACCCCAAGTGCAAAATTTCAAACACGGAATCGTATAAATGCATCCCTAAATTTTGTAATATTGATGTCATTCAGATAACTCGCACTGTGGAGCGCGCCCACACGATCTGTAAAAGGCAAGCCGACTGCTTTCATGTTCATGTGCCATTCCTGCAGGGAGCTGTCACAAAGTCTTTGTCTTAGCGATCGAAAAAAGCTCTTTTCGTTAACATGCCCACAATTTGTCCAAACATAGACGAATCCAATTTTTGACATACATTGCTCGACTGATTTTACCCAATTCATCTTCCCACACACACCTTCTTTCGACAGCATTAAGTAGGCCTGCTTTGGCAGTCTGCTTTCCGACACCCTGCTCAGCCGAAACCAGTACCTAATCGCCCGAATAATAGTGCTGACAAGCATTGGGTACCTTCCCAGTTCACGAGCACCGCTGCACGTGATATATAAACATTGAGAAAGCGCTTGCATGCAAACATGTATGCCCTCTCAAAACTTTCTCTTGTTTCCAATCCCCACAACTCTGAACCATAGAGAAAGGAAGGCTGTATTTTAGCATCCTAAAAGCGGAAAAAGACTGCTGTGTTCATAGTGCGAAGATTGCCTTAATCAACAGTACTTTTTTATTTCTGAGAGAGAAAGAGAGAGAGAGAGAGAGAGAGAGAGAGAGAGAGAGAGAGAGAGAGAGGGGTGGGGTGGGGTGATGAAAACATTAACGTTAATCACGAAATAACTAGACATAGTTAGAATACGAGTAAGTAACAATTTCCCGAGTTATTCGCCTCATATGACACGCGTAGAGAGACGCAGTGGGTCAATTTTTGTCCCTAGCCCACAGGGGGAAGAACTGAACTGAACTGAACTGAACTTTATTGACAAGGCCACGGACCCATTACGGGGGCGGAGAGAGAACGTACGAACGAACGAACTTTATTTTACAAGGGTAGTGAATTAGGCAGTAGTGCCTTTCTTACATTCATCCCTTGAGGCAAAATATTCAAATGTGGTGTGTGTGTGTGTGTGTGTGTGTGTGTGTGTGTGTGTGTGTGTGTGTGTGTGAGAGAGAGAGAGAGAGAGAGAGAGAGAGAGAGAGAGACGGGGGGGGGGGGGGGGGGGGGGTAGGGGAGCTGGGGGAAGGGGGAGGAAGGGAAGAGAGGATGAGAGTAAGAGGGTGGGTGGGTGGGAGAGAGAGAGAGAGAGAGGGGGGAGAGAAAGAGAGGCAGGGTGTGACGGATGGATGAATGACTATTTAAGGGTAACAGCCTGATCGAGCGGGATATGAGGCAATCCATCATAAATATATAAAAATCACTAGAATAGGTTCGAGTTAGACTGAGAATTATTCGCCTCGGACTCGGAGTCAGAGACTAATGGAGGAGAGAGACGTGGTGGGTAAATTCAAATTCCCACAGAAGGTTCACTATATAAAAATATACTACATATGTATATAAAAAAGACTTCAAAAGACAGCTCAAGACACATATCTTCAGAAAACATTTCAAACCTCCTTTGTGCGCTATGAATGATTTTCAATCAGAAACAGCGCGTTACAAAAACGTTGATGATGATCGTAATAAGCAAAGTGTAGAGATTATCGAGAATTCCATTCTAAGAATAGTTTTAAACGCCTTGACTGGTCCTGGACGCGGATTGGAAGTTATTTTTAGCCACCTTTCCGATGGAATAGTGCGGATTTGCTAATACTTCGAGGGGTTCTCATACTTGAATGAGAATGAAAACTTGAAACCTTTATTACATACACTTGGCATGAAACAAATTATTAGTTTAAAGTGGACAACAGTGCTGGATAGTTTCACAATTCATCAAACTATAAGGACAACAGTGTCTGAGGAGTAACCAACCAATCGGCAGCCGCAAAAATGAGCGCCAACGCATAACGATAGCAGAGCGCTCTCAGGGCTAGGGGAATGCTTGAATCTGATTGGTTAGATCTTCTCGACTAGACTCAAGACACCACGTGACCTCTCTCTGCAGAATATAAGCTTTCGCCTGCGCCTGGTCGTCACTCTCTGAAATCTCATTCGTACAATATGCCTCCTAAGGTCAGTGCCAAGGGTGCGAAGAAGGCGGGCAAGGCCAAGGCCGCCCGTACCGGCGACAAGAAGCGCAAGCGCCGAAGGAAGGAGAGCTACAGCATCTACATCTACAAGGTGCTGAAGCAGGTGCACCCCGACACCGGTGTGAGCAGCAAGGCCATGTCTATAATGAACTCGTTCGTGAACGACATTTTCGAGCGCATCGCCGCCGAGGCCTCTCGTCTTGCCCACTACAACAAGCGCTCCACCATCACGAGCCGCGAGATCCAGACTGCCGTGCGTCTGCTGCTGCCTGGCGAGCTGGCTAAGCACGCCGTCAGCGAGGGTACCAAGGCCGTCACCAAGTACACCAGCAGCAAGTAAACGCTGCGTTGTGCCATGCCCACTTCCCAACGGCCCTTTTCAGGGCCACCACAATCTCTCGAAAGAAACGCTTATGGTGTGCTATTTACCCACATATAGTGATATACACTCATGCATACTGTGTCTGGTGTATATATATAAGCAATACCGTAGCAACATTCCTATTTACAAGATTATTATCCAAGTACCGATTTTTCAGTCTTGGAGACATGTTCGAACCGTAAACAAATTAATAAATACAGGAATGCATTCGGTTATTCACCTTAAATTCTGCGAAGAATCATCTCCAAATGTTTTCTTACATTGAACTTTAATCTTCAGACCACAGGCCCCAATCTAAAAATTAATTTGGTCAGTTTTTTTCTTCCAAATCGTAGAAAATGACATTTAAAAGCATAACAGGAAGAGGGAAAAAATCTTAATGTAAATGTTTCTGCCAGTGCACAGACGCAAGGTCTGAAATGACATGATGCAGCCCAGAGGCCAATCCTGGGTGTGGTGTAACTGAAGGCTCAGCAGTCGGTAGCTTGTGACAGAGATGGGATCATTCAGCAACTCTAGCACTTTGTTGTACTGTAATTGAAATGATTTCTGAACCAGTGAAGAAATCGGCTCTTAAAACTCCCACCACAAATTTGTGGGGAGAAAAAAATATCTTTCCAAATTATAAAAATTGATTTAGATGTGGCAGATGAAAGCTATTTGCTCTAGGTGTTTTCAGGTTTCTTAAAGCTCATTGGTCAAAAGAGATAGAACCCATGGACCATAGCTAAACCACCATTCCATCGTCACTTTTTGATGGAGTAGGGCATTCCAACCAGAGATACTATAGTCTCTGATTCCAACAAGCTGCATGTGATACCATTTATCTAACGAACTGAATAGTTTGCATTTATTTCCTCTGATTTGTATATACTTATGGCAGAAACTGTTGTTTCCCAGATGTAATGCTACAGAATCTGATACAGAAAAGTGAAGGGCAATAGGCACCAACTCATTTTACTGACATTTCAAAATAAATGTATGGAACATGAAAAAGAAACATGATAATTTAGAGTGGAGTTGTATGTGTGCTTCGCCAATCTTGTTTTGTCAAGTTTTCATTTCAGAAACAAAATGCTGAAGTATGGGGCGTTAAGCCCCACCACATTTTGATTGACTTTCATGGGCTTTGCCTCTCATTCAAGACTAATATTAATAACAGGTCTGGAAGTTTTAACTGTCAGCGCTGAAATATAATCAAACTTATTATTATGAACAAACTTCAATGAACTTTTTTGGGGGGTAAATGAAAATCATCACATAAAAGCCAGTTTCTCTTCAATTCTTTGGGGAAAAAATTATCCAAAGGAGCACATAGTACTCAAAGTTTAACACAAAACATCACAAAATTAATGCATACATGTGCACTTACCTCGGTAGTTTAGGAAAGCACTGATGCAGTTCTTGTTTTCCATTGTTAATCACAACATGCAAATCAAAATTAGATGTGATGAGATCTAAGAGGTAAAGATTTTTCAGACTTTCAACATGACAGCAAAAGAGTGGTGTCCCCCCAAAAATTGTAACAGACCTATTTCTGAAAGGGTCAAAACCAAACATCTTTCCCAAGAGAAACTAACTCTAGTTGAAAAAAGTTTGACACAAAATAACTGTGAGCTAAGGGACAAGAGAGGAACAGTTGGAAGCGGACAGACAACTCAAGTCCAGTCTTCAGGGCTCACATCTCTTTTCTGCATCCTTCCTCACTCTCCACCTGCCCAGAACACACACTCTCTAAACTCTACAAGCGTCCAGCAGTTATTCCCTTTCCCTCCTCTCTGTGGGTCTCAAGTTAGAGTGGACAGAGTGGGTGGCACCCAGGGTCTCAAATCAGAGAGAGGGACTTCAGCTTGCTATGTCAGACTAGAAACAATAGTCCTTAAAATACAAACTACAGGTGCCCCAAGTATCTTTGTTCTAAACATTGCTATGAATTATAAACATTACTCCCGATGTCATGGGATGACAAGGACAGCTGCAACACTCCACTCCACCACATGACTAAAACTGAAATTATGTTAGATTTTTTAAAGTGGTCACTAATGCCCTGTGGGGCTTAATGCCCTGCTTTCCCCATGACAAAACATCACACAATTAATGCATGAGCTTTTTCCTTGGTGGTTTGGGAAAGCACTGATGCAATTCTCATATTCAGTTTGTGATCATGAAGTGCACATCAAAATTAGATGTGAGTTATAAGAGGCAGAATGTCCGGCCTTCTCCTCCTACATGTGGTAAAACTTGGCGTACTCTCTGGGTAGACTTCCGATAACTGGCAACTCTATTGCACTTTCATGGGTAAGTCAAACAAATTAGTATTGTTGAGGTAACCCAATCAATCCAATTTTTACCGCACTTTTTATCATGGGGAGGAGTTGATGGAGATAAAAAATGTGCTGTCCCCATCTTCCCTATGAGTACTAATGCTTTGTATTATTCTACTGCATGGGCCTACTTCATGATATTAAAACCACTGACAAATGATGAAATATGAGCAGTCTCAACCTAGCCCTACACATTTTTGGAGATGAGGTCACGTTACCGAGGCCATTGTAAATTACAAGTCTTCCTATGCTAGCCAAAGTCTGGAGGAAAAACGTTTGACATGGCATAGAAAATACTCCAGGTTTATGTGGCGGAGAGGTTAGAGCGCTTGACCTGCTAGTGGGTGCCGGGTTCAAAGCTGCGTGAGTCCCGCGTTGCATTGAGCAAACTGATTCTGTAATACTTCATCCATCTTTCCTTACAATGCTGTCTACTAAAGCTGAATAATTGTGATACTTCATCCATCTTTCCTTACAATGCTGTCTACTAAAGCTGAATAATTGTAATACTTCATCCATCTTTCCTTACAATGCTGTCTACTAAAGCTGATTAACTGTAAATACTTCATCCATCTTTCCTTACAATGCTGTCTACTAAAGCTGATTAACTGTAATACTTCATCCATCTTTCCTTACAATGCTGTCTACTAAAGCTGAATAATTGTAATACTTCATCCATCTTTCCTTACAATACTGTCTACTAAAGCTGATTAACTGTAAATACTTCATCCATCTTTCCTTACAATGCTGTCTACTAAAGCTGATTAACTGTAATACTTCATCCATCCCTACTTATAATACTGTCTACTAAAGCTGATTAACTGTAATACTTCATCCATCCCTACTTATAATACTGTCTACTAAAGCTGATAAACTGTAATACTTCATTCATCCCTCCTTACAATACTGTCTACTAAAGCTGATTAACTGTAATACTTCATTCATCCCTCCTTACAATACTGTCTACTAAAGCTGATTAACTCTAATGCTTCATCCATCTTTCCTTACAATACTGTCTACCGAAGCTGATTAACTGTAATACTTCATTCATCCCTACTTACAATACTGTCTACTGAAGCTGATTAACTGTAATACTTCATCCATCCCTACTTACAATACTGTCTACTGAAGCTCATTAACTGTAATACTTCATCCATCCCTACTTACAATACTGTCTACTAAAGCTGATTAACTGTAATACTTCATTCATCTCTCCTTACAATACTGTCTACTGAAGCTCATTAACTGTAATACTTCATTCATCTCTCCTTACAATACTGTCTACTGAAGCTGATTAACGATAATGCTTCATTCATCCCTCCTTACAATACTGTCTACCGAAGCTGATTAACTATAATGCTTCATTCAACCCACCTTACAGTACTACTAAAGCTGATAAACTGTAATACTTCATTCATCTCTCCTTACAATACTTCATCCATCTCTCCTTACAATACTGTCTACTGAAGCTGATTAACTGTAATACTTCATTCATCTCTCCTTACAATACTGTCTACCGAAGCTGATTAACTGTAATACTTCATTCATCTCTCCTTACAATACTGTCTGATAATGCTTCATCCAACCCACCTTACAATACTGTCTGATAATGCTTCATCCAACCCACCTTACAGTACTACTAAGGCTGATTAACTGTAAGGCCAAAAGAGAAAATATTTGTTGTTACAGTGACATAGTTCATAGAAGAGGCCAGACTGAACATAAATCACAATTTCTCTCTAACTGAAAAAAATTGATTTAAAAACTTGAATACTGGATTCCCAGAGTGCTCATAGGCTCGGAAGATGAGACAGCAAATGATTTGTTGATTACCATTGATTTCTTTCCCTTTTAAATCTTTTTTTTTCTTTGCACAATAACAAAGTCTATGGTTAAATGGCCGACAAAAACAGGGTTGGTCAGGTTACTGCAACCACAACTATTTTCTTCTTTGGCCTAAAACTTCACCCATCTCTCCTACATCTGCATGGGAAGTCTGGTGACACACCTGGTAGACCAGGTGTACCTGGGGGGTAGAATTGACCCACTGCTTCTTCCTATGCGTTTCATAAGTGGTGAATATGTGTAACTAGGGGAATTGTGACTTTACCTGTTGTTGTTGTAACCAGTTATTAATGGGGTTAAATTGCCTCTAAAGCTGATGGGCCTTAAAAATCCATCCATCTTCTTGAAATGTTTTGGGACAAAAAGTTTAGTGGATGCCAGTAGTCAAGCAGCATGTAACCTAGATAGAAAGGAAAGAAATGCAACTGTATACAAAGATAAACTTTATCACATACATGGTACCAAAGGACACCAAATGCTGCACTAACACGCAGACCACACTACAATGACTACAGTGTGACCACTACCAGACCAGACAAGTCTTGAGTGCTGTGTGCGAGATGCCCAGCTGTTGTGGAGTGCACAGTTGCTGATGGTGGCGTTACCAAAAATCTTGTAGTAAGATCTCAGTGTTACTGCTACTGCTGCTGTTATTTCATCCAATGAAAATGTGATTAAAAATTGCCACCAAAGTGTACATATATTACTTCTTTGTAAAGTTTAACAGTGAATGTTGGATAATATCTCAGCTGAGTTGCCTTAGTTTATTGTCACTGTTCATGCCATTCAAGACAAGGAAAGGGAAGCTGGCATACAACAAGTTGTGTACAAACACAAAAATCAACAGCTTTCTTGCCTTTGCTGGGCTTTACACAAGAGTGAAATAAATTTTATCGGAAGAAGAACAGGGCCCGTATTCACAACGGCGATTTATCTTTTTAACACTCGATTTATCCCCTAGCCCCGCGTTATCTTGATCGGTTAGATAAGGTACGCTCGTCAGATCCTAGGTTGCGCTTTGCTATATATACTGGTTTCCAGCTAAGGGAGAGCGGAACAGGCAGTTGGAATCGTCTGAGTTTAGAGATAAATCGGAGTTAAAATAAATCGCCGATAAATCGCCGTTGTGAATACGGGCCCAGGACTACAACTATCACCACAACTACTACTGCAGCTACTACTACTACCATAATCACCACTGTCACTACTACTGCTAATAATACTACTACTACCATCACCACTATCATTACTACTACTACTACCATCACCACCACCATCACTACTACTGCTACTACCACCATCAACACTACCATTACAACTAAGACCATCACCACTACTACAATTACTTCTACCACCACCACTATTACTACTACAATCATGACCATCACCACTACCATCGCCACTACTACCATCACCACTACTACTATCACTACTACCACCACCATCATCACTACCATTATAACTATGACCATCACCACTACTACAATTACTTCTACCATCAGCACTACTACTATATACATCACCACTACTGTCCTTACTACTACCAGTGCTACTAGTACTACTACCACTACTATCTCCACTACTACTACTGCAACCACCACCAGTACTACTACTACTACTCACACCACCACTACTACTACTACTCCCACCACCACTACTACTACTACTCCCACCACCACTACTACTACTACTACCACCACCACTACTACTACCACCACTACTACTACCACCACCACTACTACTATCACTTTCACCACTACTACTCCCACCACTACTACCACTCCCACCACTACTGCTACTCCCACCACCACTACTACTACTCCCACCACCACTACTACTACTCCCACCACTACTACTACTCCCACCACCACTACTACTACTCCCACCACTACTACCACTCCCACCACTACTACTACTCCCACCACTACTACCACTCCCACCACTACTGCTACTCCCACCACTACTACCACTCCCACCACTACTACCACTCCCACCACTACTACTACTCCCACCACTACTACCACTCCCACCACTACTGCTACTCCCACCACCACTACTACTCCCACCACCACGACTACTCCCACCACCACTACTACTACTCCCACCACCACTACTACTACTCCCACCACCACTACTACTACTCCCACCACCACTACTACTACTCCCACCACCACCACTACTACTACTCCCACCACCACTACTACCACTCCCACCACCACTACTACCACTCCCACCACCACTACTACCACTTCCACCACCACTACTACCACTCCCACCACTACTACTCCCACCACCACTCCCACCAACACTACTATTACTCCCACCACCACTACTACCACTACTACCACTCCCACCACCACTACTACCACTCCCACCACCACTACCACCACTCCCACCACTACTACTCCCAACACTACTACTACTCCCACCACCACTACTACCGCTCCCACCACTACTACTACTCCCACCACCACTACTACCATTCCCACCACTACTACTACTCCCACCACCACTCCCACCAACACTACTACTACTCCCACCACCACTCCCACCAACACTACTACTACTCCCACCACCACTCCCACCACTACTACTACTCCCACCACCACTCCCACCACCACTACTACTCCCACCATCACTCCCACCACCACTACTACCACTCCCACCACCACTACTACCACTCCCACCACCACTACTACTACTCCCACCACCACTCCCACCAACACTACTACTACTCCCAACACCACTCCCATCACCACTACTACCACTCCCACCACCAATACTACCACTCCCACCACCACTACTACCACTCCCACCACTACTACTACTCCCACCACCACTCCCACCAACACTACTATTACTCCCACCACCACGACTCCCACTTCTACTACTCCCACCACCACTACTACCACTCCCACCACTACTCCCACCACTCCCACTACTACTACTACTCCCACCACCACTACTACCACTCCCACCACCACTACTACCACCACCACTACTACCACTCCCACCAACACTACTACCACTCCCACCACCACTACTACCACTCCCACCACCACTACTATTACTCCCACCACCACTACTACCACTCCCACCACCACTACTACCACTCCCACCACTACTACTACTCCCACCACCACTCCCACCAACACTACTATTACTCCCACCACCACTCCCACCACCACTACTACTACTCCCACCACCACTCCCACCAACACTACTATTACTCCCACCACCACTACTACCACTCCCACCACCACTACTACCACTCCCACCACTACTACTACTCCCACCACCACTACTACCATTCCCACCACTACTACTACTCCCACCACCACTACTACCACTCCCACCACCACTACTACTACTCCCACCACCACTCCCACCAACACTACTACTACTCCCACCACCACTCCCACCAACACTACTACTACTCCCACCACCACTCCCACCAACACTACTACTCCCACCACCACTCCCACCAACACTACTATTACTCCCACCACCACTACTACCACTCCCACCACCACTACTACTACTCCCACCACCACTCCCACCAACACTACTACTACTCCCACCACCACTCCCATCACCACTACTACCACTCCCACCACCAATACTACCACTCCCACCACCACTACTACCACTCCCACCACTACTACTACTCCCACCACAACTCCCACCAACACTACTATTACTCCCACCACCATGACTCCCACTTCTACTACTCCCACCACCACTACTACCACTCCCACCACTACTCCCACTACTACTACTACTCCCACCACCACTACTACCACTCCCACCACCACTACTACCACCACCACTACTACCACTCCCACCACCACTCCCACCAACACTACTATTACTCCCACCACCACTACTACCACTCCCACCACCACTACTACCACTCCCACCACAACTACTACTCCCACCACCACTCCCACCAACACTACTATTACTCCCACCACCACTCCCACCACCACTCCCACCAACACTACTATTACTACCACCCCCACTACTATCACCAGCACTCCCATCACTACTACCACTCCCACCACTACTACTACTCCCACCACCACTCCCACCAACACTACTATTAGTATTACTCCCACCACCACTACTACCATCACTACCACTCCCACCACCACTACTACTACTCCCACCACCACTACTACCACTCCCACCACCACCACTACTCCCATCCCACTACCACTAGCATCCCACCACCACTACCACCACCACCACCACCACAACCACCACCACTACTTCCACCACTACTACTACCATCACTACCATTCCCACCACCACTACCACCACCACCACCACCACTACTACCATCACTACCTCTCCCACCACCACTACTACTAAACCATCACCACCACTACTACTAAACCATCACCACCACTACTACTAAACCACCACCACCACTACTACTAAACCATCACCACCACTACTACTAAACCACCACCACCACTACTACTAAACCACCACCACCACTACTACTAAACCACCACCAACACTACTACCACCACCACTACTACTACTACCACCACCACTACTACTACCACCACCACCACCACGACTACTACCACCACCACCATTACTACTACTACCACCACCACTACTACACTATCACCACTACTACTACCACCCCCACTACTATCACCAGCACTCCCATCACTACTACCACTCCCACCACTACTACTATCACTCCCACCACCACCACCACTACTACTAACACCACCACTACTAAACTACCACTATTTCTACCACCACTATTTCTACCATCAGCTCCACCACTACTACTACCACCACAAATATTTCTATCATCACTAATTATACCACCACCACCAATCACTGCGGGCGACCAGGTACCTCACAGTAACAAAAATACTTTTACATGGTGTAGAGACGGCGAAGTGCACAATGAATGATACATGGTGTAGAGACGGCGAACTGCACAATGAATGACACATGGTGTAGAGACGGCGAAGTGCACAATGAATGACACATGGTGTAGAGACGGCGAACTGCACAATGAATGACACATGGTGTAGAGACGGCGAACTGCATAATGAATGACACATGGTGTAAAGACGGCGAACTGTACAAAGAATGACACATGGTGTAGAGACGGCGAACTGTACAATGAATGACACATGGTGTAGAGACGGCGAACTGTACAATGAATGACACATGGTGTAAAGACGGCGAACTGTACAAAGAATGACACATGGTGTAGAGACGGCGAACTGCATAATGAATGACACATGGTGTAAAGACGGCGAACTGTACAAAGAATGACACATGGTGTAGAGACGGCGAAGTGCACAATGAATGACACATGGTGTAGAGACGGCGAACTGCATAATGAATGACACATGGTGTAAAGACGGCGAACTGTACAATGAATGACACATGATGTAGAGACGGTGAACTGCACAATGAACGATACATGGTGTAAAACTGTAAAGACGGCAAACTGCACAATGAATGACATGAAGTCACCTCAAGCAGTGCTTCAGATTGTTTGCAGACTTCATGGGCCCAATGACCCATGGCCAGGCAAAATGATGGGTCAATTTTGAAAAACATGGGTCATTAACAATCGAACCTTCATTTCAAACAGATTGACCCTCCACCCCACACATGACGCCCCTACAGCCCCCAGCCCCCCATACACACAATTGAATAATTAAAAAAGCAAAAAATAAAATAATAGACAAACACATGTCAAGCTGTGTGTCTTTCAGTTGTTTTATTGTCTCTTTTAACATTTCGTTCTGTGGACAATTAAGGGCGAGCCACACCTCCTCCTTACCTACCACTATCAGAAGAGAAGTTGTGCTCTGCCATTCCTTCCTGACCCACTCCTGTAGGGGTGTTCAATTGCTTATTTAGTTTACTAATCCACCAACACACTTGCACATAAAATTTGCTAGCCTACAAGTACAACTTACAAGATTGTTTACTCAATAATAGTCAATTACTGGCCTGTCTCACTCTCAGTGTCTGAATCGTAGTACATGTAATGTACTATTAATTTATCTTAAAACAAGCGATTTCCTTTTTTTATGTTCATATTGCTCATCTCTACTTCTTTGTCGCTTTGTTTCCACTTTCGGCTGGCGATGGCTTACTTGCATTGCGCATTACAAACGTATCAAAGTTCGAATTCATTCCCGTTGGGAACCAAGCGGTCTGCATGACAGGAAGTCTCGCGGCGTGTTATCGCGTAACTTGTTGTAATCGAGTCACGAAACTGCGGAAATTATCTTGACAGATCTATAGAAACCGCACCCGAGTGCTTTGTTTTATTCTGCTTTTCAACTGTCTCGTCGGTCGAGTGACTTTGCAGTTTTGTTTGGCTCTAGAAAAGTTTTAATCGCCTGGGGCGAGCGGGCAAGTGGTTTGATTTTGACTATGGTGGGGGCCTGTGGTTGGTCCTGTTATTGTTTGGCTTGTGTGTTGATGCCATGAGGCTTGTTCAGGAGGCGCAGCGCTGCAAAGCGCTGCATGTGATCAAAGATTATAGGTAACCTATAATCTTTGATGTGATTCACTCCTGAACAGCAATGTTGGGGCGTGATTCACTCGGCGCTGAGCAGCGCTGTGCATCACCGATCCGAGGTGATTCAGACGATTTTCAAAATGGCGTCTTCGATCCGGCACTGGCCGTCGATGCGTAAAATAACCCTCAGAAACATCATTTGGGACTGAAACGGGCTTTATTTGCCCCAAGCGCTCTGCATGCGCGAGTAATGGCAAGTAAGGATGACACAGTAGTGGAGTTTATTCGTGCAGAATACATTTAAACGTGCATTTATAAACGATGTCTGTGGCAAAGAAAACTTTCTTAGCGTCTATCAACACAACATGGGGCGCAGAAGATTTACTTCCCCTTTAACAAGTGAAGCGCTGTACTAAATCTGTAGGTATTCAGGAGAGGCAAAGAGCGCTCAATTGCCAACATGAAGCGCTCATGCAGCGCTTTGTACTCCTGAACAAGCCTCATGTATGTGTGCCGTGTCTTATTGGTTTTGCCGTGGTGTGTTGCTTTGGGCTTGGTGTACTTGTATGCACTGTGTATGTGTACTCAGTGTACTGTGCCCGATTTTGCTTTACTTGTGATTGCCATTATTTATGTTTCGTGTATTTCATGCCTGTAAAGCGCTTCGAGCATGTATATTATATGAAAATGCGCTGTACAAACATTATTACCCCTGTCCTGTTGTGGTGGGAGCCCCCCCTCCGGAACGGTGCCTGCCAATGCAACAGGTTCACCTAGGGTCCCCCAACTTGCACATTATTTACGACGTAGTCATTTCAGAATACTTACGTATTGTACAGCTGTATAAGTTTACTGAATTATTTTTCCGTTTACTCTCATCATTAATATTGTGCAAGCCCTCGCCGATCTTTTACCTCTTTTCAGATTAACAGAATTGTTAACGACCGATCATATATACTGCAATTAAAACGAGCCTACAAGGCCGAAATCCCACCTCATTTCTATCGGGTTATGCAACTGCGTGCAATCAAGCAAGATTTGCTTCCGACATTAAGTATTAAGTTGCGAATGCGAGTGTTCTGCATCTTTTGTTTTGCCATTTGTATGTTAAAATTATATATCTAAAACTAAAAATTTTAGCACACCATAAGCGTTTCTTTCGAGAGATTGTGGTGGCCCTGAAAAGGGCCGTTGGGAAGTGGGCATGGCACAACGCAGCGTTTACTTGCTGCTGGTGTACTTGGTGACGGCCTTGGTACCCTCGCTGACGGCGTGCTTAGCCAGCTCGCCAGGCAGCAGCAGACGCACGGCAGTCTGGATCTCGCGGCTCGTGATGGTGGAGCGCTTGTTGTAGTGGGCAAGACGAGAGGCCTCGGCGGCGATGCGCTCGAAAATGTCGTTCACGAACGAGTTCATTATAGACATGGCCTTGCTGCTCACACCGGTGTCGGGGTGCACCTGCTTCAGCACCTTGTAGATGTAGATGCTGTAGCTCTCCTTCCTTCGGCGCTTGCGCTTCTTGTCGCCGGTACGGGCGGCCTTGGCCTTGCCCGCCTTCTTCGCACCCTTGGCACTGACCTTAGGAGGCATGAGAAACGAATGAGATTTCAGAGAAGAATGACGACCAGGCGCAGGCGAAAGCTTATATATTCTGCCGAGAGAGGTCACGTGGTGTCTTGAGTCAAGACGGCAAGAGCCGATGCACCGACCAATGGAAAAGAGCGCCCGTATTTTTCAACCAATCACGATCAAGCATCGGCGGCCGTCGTAGTTAACCGCGCGATGCGGATCAGTACACTGCTATCAACGTTTACTAATTGTTTGCTCACTCAAATGCAAATCCCACCCCCTAGTTCAATTAATTATACTAAACTACGATGAGCTCAGATGGCAAACTCGCATGCTAATCCATTAGTGCATTGATCTAGATTTTATCTGATCTGCGATTTTCAGGCTGAAACGTGATTGTGATTATCATATTCATAGACCTAAGGCTAAACAGCTTACTCCTTACGGTACTTCCGATAGGCGGTGTTCAGAGAGATTAAGATTAAGCCGGACTGTAGTGGTGGTTTATCATTGTGGCTTGTGGTAGAAACCAAAAAGCAAATGTTAACAAGTATCTATTAATCATACTTCATAGTACTTGCGGACTGATTCGACGTGATTCAGTTGCTAACGAGAGAGAATATGTGTGTGTGTCTTTGTAAACATAGATTTATTGAACGTTTAGTCGGGTTGAGGAGAAGAGAACCACTTTTTCAACGTTTCGTGGGCACGCTGGAGTGATTGTTTGCATAAATGATAAAACACTGTAAATGGCACGTTACCTGTGTACAACAAAACATTTAAAACTACAAAGTCGACGGAGTACGCGAGGTAGTTCTCGTCTATTTCAGTAAAAAGGGACTTGATTGGACGCCGCGAGAAACTCAAAAAAATTGCGCCAAATTCACTCTTGCAATCAAAATACGCGATGTGCCGCCAGTTCAGCTCGGGACGCGTGTATTTTTAGCAAGCCAATCAGATCGCAGGGCGGGCACTCCGAAGTGGTATAAAACCAAATTCCTGCCGAAGAACGCATTAAACTACTCAACACACATCATGTCTGGTCGTGGTAAGGGAGGTAAGGTGAAGGGGAAGTCCAAGACCCGCTCTTCCCGGGCTGGTCTGCAGTTCCCCGTGGGTCGTATCCACCGTCTGCTCCGCAAGGGCAACTACGCTGAGCGTGTCGGCGCTGGTGCTCCCGTGTACCTGGCTGCCGTGCTCGAGTACCTCGCCGCTGAGGTGCTGGAGTTGGCAGGCAACGCCGCCCGCGACAACAAGAAGACGAGGATCATCCCCCGCCACCTGCAGCTGGCCATCCGCAACGACGAGGAGCTGAACAAGCTTCTGTCGGGTGTGACCATCGCTCAGGGAGGAGTCCTGCCCAACATCCAGGCAGTGCTGCTGCCCAAGAAGACCCAGAAGGCTGCCAAGTAAACGGCACCCGACTCTTCTTCCCAACGGCCCTTTTCAGGGCCAAAAATACTTTTCTCCAAAGATGCAGTTTGGTGTATGCAAAAGTGTCTCTCCCACTCTATTGCCCTTATAATGGAACCACCGTGTCTGCCATGGCCTTTCCTGAAGAGGTGAATAACCAGGGAGCTGATCATGACTTGATCGTATTCCACTTGTTCAGTTATTTCGTGATCAATGGCCTTATACTAGTTATATTGTAGTTTCAAAGGCTGATCAGCTGCACAACAATATGGACCTAACCCAACATGTCATACACTCCTATCAACAGCACACCTAATTCCTGTTTTATACACCTATCCAGTAACCTCGCCCAACAATCTATCCACACCTTACACCCAACGGTACACACAAAACTATACACACGTCACACAAGTCACACAACCCATACACACCTCGCCCAACAGTCTCACACAGCTATCCACACCTTGCCCAACAGTCGCACACACCTATCCACACCTCACCCAACAGACGTGCACCTATCCACACCTCACCCAACAGACGTGCACCTATCCACACCTCACCCAACAGACACACACCTATCCACACATTACCCAATAGTAACACCTATCCACACCTCGCCCAAGTCACACACAGCTATCCACACCTTGCCCATCCACACATTACCCAATAGTAACACCTATCCACACCTTGCCCAAGTCACACACAGCTATCCACACCTCGCCCAAGTCTCACACACCTATCCACACCTCACCCAACAGACACACACCTATCCACACCTTACCCAATAGTAACACCTATCCACACCTCGCCCAAGTCACACACAGCTATCCACACCTCGCCCATCCACACATTACCCAATAGTAACACCTATCCACACCTCGCCCAAGTCACACACAGCTATCCACACCTCGCCCAAGTCTCACACACCTATCCACACCTCACCCAACAGTCACACACACCTATCCACACCTTACCCAATAGTAACACCTATCCACACCTCGCCCAAGTCACACACAGCTATCCACACCTCGCCCAAGTCACACACAGCTATCCACACCTCACCCAACAGTCATACACACCTATCCACACCTCACCCAAGTCACACACACCTATCCACATCTCGCCCAACAGTCACACACAGCTATCCACACCTCACCCAACAGTCATACACAGCTATCCACACCTCGCCCAACAGTCACACACACCTATCCACACCTCACCCAACAGTCACACACACCTATCCACACCTCACCCAACAGTCACACACACCTATCCACACCTCGCCCAACAGTCACACAACCCATACACACCTCACCCAACAGTCACACACAGCTATCCACACCTCACCCAACAGTCACACACACCTATCCACACCTCGCCCAACAGTCACACAAACCATACACACCTCACCCAACAGTCAAACACACAGCTATCCACACCTCACCCAACAGTCACACACCTATCCATACCTCGCCCAACAGTCACACACACCTATATACACCTCACCCAACAGTCAAACACACAGCTATCCACACCTCACCCAACAGTCACACAACCCATACACACCTCACCCAACAGTCAAACACACAGCTATCCACACCTCACCCAACAGTCACACAACCCATACACACCTCACCCAACAGTCAAACACACAGCTATCCACACCTCACCCAACAGTCACACAACCCATACACACCTCACCCAACAGTCACACACACAGCTATCCACACCTCACCCAACAGTCACACAACCCATACACACCTCACCCAACAGTCAAACACACAGCTATCCACACCTCACCCAACAGTCACACACACCTATCCACACCTTACCCAATAGTAACACCTATCCACACCTTGCCCAAGTCACACACAGCTATCCACACCTCACCCAACAGTCACACACACAGCTATCCACACCTCGCCCAAGTCACACACAGCTATCCACACCTCACCCAACAGTCAAACACACAGCTATCCACACCTCACCCAACAGTCAAACACACAGCTATCCACACCTCACCCAACAGTCAAACACACAGCTATCCACACCTCACCCAACAGTCACACACACAGCTATCCACACCTCACCCAACAGTCACACACACAGCTATCCACACCTCACCCAACAGTCACACACACAGCTATCCACACCTCACCCAACAGTCACACACACATAGCTGTCCACACCTCACCCAACAGTCACACACACAGCTATCCACACCTCACCCAACAGACACACACCTATCCACACCTCAGCCAACAGTCACACACAGCTATCCACACCTCACCCAACAGTCAAACACACAGCTATCCACACCTCACCCAACAGTCACACAACCCATACACACCTCACCCAACAGTCACACACAGCTATCCACACCTCACCCAACAGACACACACCTATCCACACCTCACCCAACAGTCACACACACCTATCCACACCTTACCCAACAGTCAAACACACCTATCCACACCTCGCCCAAGTCACACACAGCTATCCACACCTCACCCAACAGTCAAACACACAGCTATCCACACCTCACCCAACAGTCATACACAGCTATCCACACCTCACCCAACAGTCACACACACCTATCCACACCTCACCCAACAGTCACACACAGCTATCCACACCTCACCCAACAGTCACACACAGCTATCCACACCTCACCCAACAGTCAAACACACAGCTATCCACACCTCACCCAACAGTCATACACACCTATCCACACCTCACCCAACAGTCACACACAGCTATCCACACCTCACCCAACAGTCACACACAGCTATCCACACCTCACCCAACAGTCACACACACAGCTATCCACACCTCACCCAACAGTCACACACACCTATCCACACCTCACCCAACAGTCATACACAGCTATCCACACCTCACCCAACAGTCACACACACACCTATCCACACCTCGCCCAACAGTCACACACACCTATCCACACCTCACCCAACAGTCACACACACCTATCCACACCTTACCCAACAGTCACACATAGCTATCCACACCTCACCCAACAGTCATACGCAGCTATCCACACCTCACCCAACAGTCATACACAGCTATCCACACCTCACCCAACAGTCACACACAGCTATCCACACCTCATCCAACAGGCATACACAGCTATCCATACCTCACCCAACAGTCAGGTCGTACACACAGAAAGACAGACATACACACTGACACAAAGACTGACAGAAGGACACAGACAGACAGACAGGCAGGCAGGCAGACAGGCAGGCAGGCAGAGGCAGGCAAGCAGGCAGACATTAAGAAAAAAGGAAAGAAGAAAGAACGAAATAAACGGAAAGAAAAAGGAAAGAAAGAAAGTAAAGAAAAGAAACAAAATGCACAGGCATACTTTTGCAGCAGTGCAAATTAGGCCGTGAAGAGTTAACTCCCCTTAACGATTACTTGCCTGTTCTCTTTTTCTTTAAGAATCTTTTTTAATATCTAAGCAAAGTCTTTAGGAACTGCACAAATATATTTATTTTGCTAAAACGAAGACAGCAAAGTGGTAAATAATCAAAGATCAGTTTTTCAGACGCAGGTACAAGTTGGTCAGACCCTAAGCCTCGACAAGTTATCTCCCCTGAATCGGGTCATCCTTGCTGTTGGTTACGCTGCACGTGTCAGCCTGACATTCTGCTCTGCCTTTCCAGTGTGACGTCACATTTTTTTAATAGGCAAAAGGGCAGCTATAGAAGCAGTTGTAGTCACAGACTCAAGAAACCTTCATCTTCAAGTCGGGGCATTCGAATCCCTGCGCCAGTGTGATTACAATCTCTCATTGCTTAGCCCATGTAAATATAGCCTAAATGCAGAATGCACCTACTATTTATACACCTCCTATCTCACAAAGAATACTTTTTAGAAAGTATAAATCCAGCTTTTCCTCCCATCCCAGATATATTCATCTACGTGCATTTGTTCTTACAAAGCATTTCTACCTGGATTGTTTGTTAGCGATGGCGTGGAGAGGTCTGATATTTTTAAATTACTTTTAAAAATTGGAAATAAGGAAACAGAAAACAGTGTTGGCGCACAATAGTGAAGAGAGTGGTTACACAAGTTTAAGTGTACAAACTGCGTAGCACTACCAAGGCTGGCTGGCGTGCTGATAATGACAGAAACTGCCAGGCATAACTCTTGCATAACTACATCTACCTCTGCCAAGGTTGCACTTTTCCCTTGGTTTGCTAGTTTTTCAGCAAAATAACTTTAAAAGTTCAAAACGAATTCTGGCAAAATTTGGTGGAACGTCAGGGTTTTACCCAAGAAAGAATCCATTAATTTCTGGAGGTTTTCTGAATTCTTGTATGGGATTTACAACCCAAAAGAGCCATTTTATCACTCATCACGAAGTTGATGAAGTCAAACATTCGACGCCACCGCTCCCCACTCGGATACCTCCGGCAGCTAAAGTGAACAAAACTATAAATAGTACAGATCATGGAGGTCACGCAAGAGAAAGTGTGGCATTCTGGGTGGGGGGTTGTGCTCTCTAGTTATTCGTGTTTGTTTGGGATGGGTCACAAGCCTGGTGCTGCTTCAGCCAGACAGCAAATATCACACACCCCTGCACGGCTCTCCACAGCCCTGCTCCACAACACACCTCTCAGTGTGGCACCAACTAAAGTGCAGTGTTGATTTTGGATGCATGCAGCGCTCAAACTTAGCAAGGACTATGCAACAATTCTCCATAAACACAATGAAATGCTTTATTGAGTGTAATTGACATCACCTTAGAATACCTTTCAGAAAAAAGGAAAAAAGATGGTGATTGTAAATTAGTTACACATGTCAAGGAATTAGTGAAGACACTGGACAAAATTCCGTCAAACAACGTGTCTGGAATTAGGTCTACTCATGTACAATTCAAGTGTATGTTTAACATTTCATGACTAAATTCTGACATTGCACTATGGTTGTACAAGATGAGCTCTGCATTAAAATGCAAACAAGGTGCAACATATGTAGATAAAATGCATGCAAAATGAAAAGTGCAAAATGAAAGACTTTGGTTTGATTGTTATGTTGGCACTTCAAATAAAAAGCTGAAATTTTTTTGTGCATTTATCCCCACAGAATCTCAGCTTTACAAAACAAACAGCAGCAAAGGTAAGATATAGTATAAATGCAATGCACTCATAATTTTACAAAGAGATTTTCCCCACTTGCTCCTCATCCACACAAAATACACATTAACATTAACTTCTGGTGTCCCATGTTAGACACAGCAGATTGTACACTGGAGTGTTCCCAGTTTTGTGTATGAACTCCACCACAAAATGCATAATTTTTCACATCACCAACATGACACATCAGCAACGACAGTCAAGAATCTTTCAACTCTAATCATTGCACTTATGCACCATCCTCACCATTTCACAAATCAAACTCCAGTGACAAGCATTCTGGTAGTGTGCATGTACATGCATGCAGGCACACACATCTGCACAGCTTGCCAAGAAGCTGTTGAATGTCAAAATTACATTTTCTGATTGACCCTAAACACATCCATGGCAAAGACTGCGTGGTGCAGTCACACAGGGTTTAGTGTCACACAGGGAACACAGGGTTTACACACAGGGAACACAGGATTTACAGTCACACAGGGAACACAGGATTTACAGTCACACAGGATTTACAGTCACACAGGGAATAAATGATTTACAGTCACAAATGGAACACAGGATTTACAGTCCCACAGGATTTACAGTCCCACAGGCAACACAGGATTTACAGTCACAAATGGAACACAGGATTTACAGTCACACAGGGAACACAGGATTTACAGTCCCACAGGGAACACAGGATTTACAGTCCCACAGGGAACACAGGATTTACAGTCCCACGGGGAACACAGGATTTACAGTCCCACAGGGAACACAGGATTTACAGTCCCACAGGATTTACAGTTCCACAGGATTTACAGTCCCACAGGATTTACAGTCCCACAGGGAACACAGGATTTACAGTCCCACATGGAACACAGGATTTACAGTCCCACAGGCAACACAGGATTTACAGTCCCACAGAATTTACAGTCACACAGGATTTAAAGTCACACAGGGTTTACAGTCCCACAGGGAACACATGGTTTACAGTCCCACAGGGAACACAGGATTTACAGTCCCACAGAATGTACAGTCACACAGGATTTAAAGTCACACAGGGTTTAAAGTCACACAGGGAACACAGGATTTACAGTCCCACAGGATTTATAGTCCCACAGGATTTACAGTCACACAGGGTTTACAGTCACATAGGGAACACAGGGTTTACAGTCACACAGGATTTACAGTCACACAGGGAACTCAGGGTTTACAGTCACACAGGGAACACATGGTTTACAGTCACACAGGATTTAAAGTCACACAGGGCTTACAGTCACACAGGGAACACAGGATTTACAGTCACACAGGATTTAAAGTCACACAGGGTTTAGAGTCACACAGGGAACACAGGATTTACAGTCACACAGGATTTACAGTCACACAGGGTTTACAGTCACACAGGGAACACAGGATTTACAGTCACACAGGATTTAAAGTCACACAGGGTTTACAGTCACACAGGGAACACAGGATTTACAGTCACACAGGATTTACAGTCACACAGGGTTTACAGTCATACAGGGAACACAGGGTTTACAGTCACACAGGGAACACAGGGTTTACGGTCACAAAGGGAACATAGGATTTACAGTCACAGAGGGAACACAGGGTTTACAGTCACACAGGGAACACAGGGTTTACACAGGCAGCCCAGTGCACAGTGCACACTGCTCATGCCAACAAAACTTGCCAGGTGACTCATGCTGAGACAGGTGAACATGTCAGCTAATAAACATATCTGTATTTACACATCAAGTAAACATATGAAAATGCTGTCCTGAAAAACACATTGCTTTACATGAAATCTGGTGTATCCATACACATAATTCACAAGACAATAGTAATTAAATAATTTCATGTGAATATCTTTGAATTCTACTTTTTTCTCTCTCCCTCTCGTGATCAAGAAGCACAAGAAGAGCCAGCAGTGCACCCAAGAGAAAGCACAGTTGTGTTGCTTCTTCAGACATTCTCAGTCTTTCCACTGAAAACTCATCCCCATCAACCGTCAACAGAAATGCACATGAGTTGCACACACCAGCAATAGGACTGTCTCGGGTGTTGGGCCACGGACCAGTCTGGAAGTCCTGACAGAGGGCCACAGAAAGATGTGTCTGGCTTCCTTCACGTGCATCTGCATGCTTACAAGAATGCAGCATCAACACCACACTCTCCTAGAGAGAAGGTCACCTCTTGCTCTTTGGCCTCCAGTCTCCAGCGCTTCAGTCTCCACTCTCCAGCCCTCCAGCGCTCCACTCTCGAGCGCTCCACTCTCCAGTCCACTCTCCAGCCCTCCACTCTCCAGCCCTCCACTCTTGAGCGCTCCACTCTCCAGTCCACTCTCGAGTGCTCCACTCTCCAGCCCTCCACTCTCCAGCCCTCCACTCTCTAGCCCTCCCCTCTCTAGCCCTCCACTCTCGAGTGCTCCACTCTCCAGCCCTCCACTCTCTAGCCCTCCACTCTCTAGCCCTCCCCTCTCTAGCCCTCCACTCTCGAGTGCTCCACTCTCTAGCCCTCCACTCTCTAGCCCTCCCCTCTCTAGCCCTCCACTCTCCAGCCCTCCACTCTCCAGCCCTCCACTCTCCAGCCCTCCCCTCTCTAGCCCTCCACTCTCCAGCCCTCCACTCTCTAGCCCTCCCACTCTCTAGCCCTCCACTCTCCAGCCCTCCATTCTCTAGCCCTCCCCTCTCTAGCCCTCCACTCTCGAGTGCTCCACTCTCCAGCCCTCCACTCTCTAGCCCTCCACTCTCTAGCCCTCCACTCTCTAGCCCTCCACTCTCTAGCCCTCTACTCTCCAGCGCTCCAGTCCTCCACTCTCCAGCCTGGCGCCGTCATCCAATCACCATTGACAATGCGACAATCTGCAAAGTGGCATTTAATTTTAAGTGTGGGTCCTTGTTATGAACACTAGTCATGGAAAGCTTAGCAGCTGACAGACAGTTCTTAAGAACATTTGATACAATTTTGAGTGACTGAAGTGCATTATGAATCCTCTCACCCAGGGTCAGTCAGAATGACCTCAACTCGGAATGGATGGATGGACAGGGTATCACGGCCCATCAGCCCTGTAGGCCATGTAAGGCCATTTAGCACGAAAATCACTAGAACAGTTTAGAGTAAACACTAATCAAGTCACGGTGTTCCTAGTTATTCACCTCTTACGAATCACGTAGGGAGACGAGGTGGGTCAATTCTTACCCCGAACCCACAGGGGGACCTCAACTCTGGTCACAGAGGGCAGGTTGTCACACAAAACTGACATTACATTTCAGAATCCTGGGGCAAGCAGTCTGGGCGGAGTGATTTAGATCTTTGGTGTCCATGCAGCGGTGATGACTACAGGTGGCATGCCAGGAAATGGAGGGAGATCTGCTGCCACCACCAGCTGCTGCTGAGGGCAGCGGGCCAACGCTGCAGAGGCTGCAGAGGAACTGGCAGAAGCAGGTGGATGCTGCAGACACCTCCTGCTGGGTCCAAGCAGCAGAAAGATGTGTCTGGCTTCCTTCACCAGTCGTCGTCCCCGTCATCTCCACCCACCGTGCCAGGAGGGGGCGCGATGGTGACCTACTTCTTAGGAGGCTTGGCGTCCCAGTCATCGTCGTCGTCGTCATCCTCTTCAAAGTCGGACATGTGGGCAATGTCTGGGTCTATGTCCCTCGCTGTCACCGCTGTCCTGGGAGTCTTGGATGGAGCATTGTTGAAATTCTGCACAATGACCATGGGAGGTACCGATGACCTGTGAAAACACAAATGGAAAGTGGGATTACTCCTCAGTTTCAGCCACTGAATGCGTGGACTCAAATGCAGAAGGTCTCTAACTCAGTCAATGTCTGTTTTTAACATGGATAACCCAGGCCGGAGCTTGATAATCAAGTGCATCTGCTCACTTCGTGTGTGACTTTTTTGCCCAAGTCGACAAACAGGAAAGATTCATGGACATGTTACAAAACTTGAAGTTCATCAAAATAAAAACAAAAACAAAAAACTAGCTGAATATTGCACCCATCCAAACACACATATACACCTCACACACACACACACACACACACACACACACACACACACACACACACACTCACACACACTCACACACACACACACACACGAACACATCATTAGAAGAATGCAAAAAAAAAAAAATCCACCGTGCAAAACATATATGAATGAACATTTCGGTACAAAGCCACAAGACTAGACAGATAAATATACTGTCAAGCCATGGAAAAGTTTGCCTGCTCTGTCAGGGGGAGGAGTTTGGACCAATCCCAGTGTCAGACGACTGTCACGGCAGAAGTTGGCACCACCCCATGGATCAGGGCGTTGTCCACAACTGCCACACACTCTTTGGACACCAAGACCTGCATGGGTTCTGTCCGTCCCAATGCTGACCACAGCGGCACCTGAGGGGCAACAGCAGCCCTCTCTCAGGTGTGCAGCACCTCCAAGACAGGAGTACCTGAAGTTTTGTAGGTGGTCAGTCCTTCAGCTCATTGTTACCACTCATGAGCTCAAAATACAAACTTGTTTTAGCAACTTGTTCCCTTCCGTTCTCACTGCACAGTCCATCCAACATCAACGGTGTTCCACAATGGCTGCTTTGATTCGTGGTCATTCCAATCCTCCTCTCAAGATTTCAGTAGCCCACTCTCGGCCTGTCCAACTGATTCCCCTGACACTTGACAGTGGGAGCAAATATAGTGAAACTGTTGAAGCTGCCTGAATGTGTTTCCTGTGGAGGCCACACATCAGGAGCACACTCAGAATGGCTCCGCACACAGCAGGTTTCACCGCCACACATCAGGAGCACACACAGAATGGCTCCGCACACAGCAGGTTTCACTTCCTGGACAGTCCATGCTGTCTCCACACCTTGGGAGGGAGACTAAAAAACAGCCGCTGGCCTTGGAGGTTTCAATGGAAATTTCTGTCTGGGTGAGCAGTTGATGTGAAGCAATTCCTAATGATAAATTAAACAAACCACCCACCCACCAAAACACACACACACACACACACACACACACAGAGACACAGACACAGACACACACACACATATATACACAAACACCACACACATATATATACACAAACACCGCACACACACACACACACACAGACATACTAACTTTTCATCATTACCGTCGTCATGGCCGCCATCGCAGTGTTCCACATCGTTCTTCATTCCTGCAGGCCTTGCACAGGCACTTGAGGCCGTCACAGATGCAGGAGAGGGCATCCAGGAGGCCCACGGCGCCACAGAGTAGTTCCATGGGGATGAGGCAGTACCAGCATGGCATCTCCTCCCACGCAAACTCGATGCTGCCCGGAATCAGCTCACCGCAGTAGTAGCGCGTCTTGTTCTCCGTGGTAGCTGTTAACAATTGCAGACATGGGCAGGCAAAACGCCTTTCAGACCTGGGTAGAGTGATGAGGTAAAAACTCTTCCCATCCAATGCTCCAGTGAGATGCAAGTGAAAGATTACTGACAGTTCAGTTGACCCATTCATGATTGAATTTCTATATTTTGGTAAAAGTGGTAAAGAGTCTCTGTGAGTAAAAAAAAGTAGTGTGTCAAATGGTGTTTGGGGAATCTTGACTGATTGTACGAAGTCTAGTCTATGTCTAGTGACATAATATCAAGAGAAGTGCCATAAAGAAAATGGATGAATGTCAAAGACCATACACCTACACAATCCTGTAGATAACAAAAGACTCATCGAAATGCTGATGTTTCCCCTACCTGATATTACTGTATTGGCCAGAGCATGTCATGAAATGAAACAGTCAACATGCATGGTTCCAGCAAATGCACTGCATTCACTACTCTAATTAAAGCTGAAGAGTAATTAATAGCAGCTGTATGGTGTTCCTTCACACTTCTGACTGGACGGTACAGAACACACTATTCAGTGACATGAAGCAATATCCTCCTGCTGTCTGTCAGGATTTCATGAGTACCAAGTGTAGCAAGTTTACAGAAAATCATGCTCCCTGAATTACTGACAAAATCTCTGATGAACTGAGATGGGAAGTGCAGAGGTACTGCAGGCATGAAGTGAGAAGCTGAGAAGTCTGTAAAGTACAGGGTGCTGTCTCATGGACTACAGGCATGGACAGAGAAGCTGAGAAGTCTGTAGAGTACAGGGTGCTGTCTCATGGACTACAGGCATGGACAGAGAAGCTGAGAAGTCTGTAAAGTACAGGGTGCTGTCTCATGGACTACAGACATGGACAGAGAAGCTGAGAAGTCTGTAAAGTACAGGGTGCTGTCTCATGGACTACAGACATGGACAGAGAAGTCTGTAAAGTACAGGGTGCTGTCTCATGGACTACAGGCATGGACAGAGAAGCTGAGAAGTCTGTAAAGTACAGGGTGCTGTCTCATGGACTACAGACATGGACAGAGAAGCTGAGAAGTCTGTAAAGTACAAGGTGCTGTCTCATGGACTACAGACATGGACAGAGAAGCTGAGAAGTCTGTAAAGTACAAGGTGCTGTCTCATGGACTACAGACATGGACAGAGAAGCTGAGAAGTCTGTAAAGTACAAGGTGCTGTCTCATGGACTACATAAATGCACTGCATGTGGTTGTAACTCTTCATCACAAACATGGTCTAAGGGAGACAATTCTTGCATGACTGAGGCTGTGGAGAAGAAATGCTAGGCTGCATGGCTCTGAAGAAGTGCTTGACAGTCCAAAGGAGGATGATCCCTGCGTGTCCAGCTCAACAAAAATAGGAACAGATAAAATCTGATTTTGATAATAGAGGGACTATCCTTTCTGATCAACATTTGCCCTCAGGAAAAAAGAAAAGAAAAAAAGAAAAAGAAAGAAAGAAAAAGAAAATGGGAAGAAAAAATGAATGCAAGTCCATTGTTGAATGCACTTCACTTGGTCTGCACATAACTTATGTTGTGGTCTTCATCATGTGATTTTAGATCGTGTGCTTGGAAAGACGTTCATGAATCACCACACAAGGGAGGCAGTTTGCCTGCAGAGTGTCAAAGTGAAATGGAGGATTCTGGGCACAGGATCTGATGACGGTACCGGGTACCCTGCAGGCTTCGGTGCCACAGCAGTGACCATTCTGGTCTGTGGTGGCACTGCCTGGCACGCCCATTATGTCCCTCAGGAAGGTACAGCCACCAGACTCTCCACACAGCCACTGGTGTCTGTGCCGAGTCGTGCAGTTTACTCTGTGCACCCCTACCCAGTGCTGTGTGCTCTGTGCACCCCTACCCAGTGCTGTGTGCTCTGTGTACCCCTACCCAGTGCTGTGCACCCCTACCCAGTGCTGTGTGCTCTGTGCACCCCTACCCAGTGCTGTGTGCTCTGTGTACCCCTACCCAGTGCTGTGCACCCCTACCCAGTGCTGTGTGCTCTGTGCACCCCTACCCAGTGCTGTGTACTCTGTGTACCCCTACCCAGTGCTGTGTGCTCTGTGTACCCCTACCCAGTGCTGTGTACTCTGTGCACCCCTACCCAGTGCTGTGTACTCTGTGCTCCCCTACCCAGTGCTGTGTACTCTGTGCACCCCTACCCAGTGCTGTGTACTCTGTGCACCCCTACCCAGTGCTGTGTGCTCTGTGCACCCCTACCCAGTGCTGTGCACCCCTACCCAGTGCTGTGTGCTCTGTGCACCCCTACCCAGTGCTGTGTGCTCTGTGCACCCCTACCCAGTGCTGTGTGCTCTGTGCACCCCTACCCAGTGCTGTGTGCTCTGTGCACCCCTACCCAGTGCTGTGTGCTCTGTGTACCCCTACCCAGTGCTGTGTGCTCTGTGCACCCCTACCCAGTGCTGTGTACTCTGTGCACCCCTACCCAGTGCTGTGTGCTCTGTGCACCCCTACCCAGTGCTGTGTGCTCTGTGCACCCCTACCCAGTGCTGTGTGCTCTGTGCACCCCTACCCAGTGCTGTGTACTCTGTGTACCCCTACCCAGTGCTGTGTGCTCTGTGCACCCCTACCCAGTGCTGTGTACTCTGTGCACCCCTACCCAGTGCTGTGTACTCTGTGCACCCCTACCCAGTGCTGTGTACTCTGTGCGCCCCTACCCAGTGCTGTGTACCCCTACCCAGTGCTGTGTACTCTGTGCACCCCTACCCAGTGCTGTGTACTCTGTGCACCCCTACCCAGTGCTGTGTACTCTGTGCACCCCTACCCAGTGCTGTGTACTCTGTGCACCCCTACCCAGTGCTGTGTACTCTGTGCACCCCTACCCAGTGCTGTGCACCCCTACCCAGTGCTGTGTACTCTGTGCACCCCTACCCAGTGCTGTGTGCTCTGTGCACCCCTACCCAGTGCTGTGTACTCTGTGCACCCCTACCCAGTGCTGTGTGCTCTGTGCACCCCTACCCAGTGCTGTGTGCTCTGTGCACCCCTACCCAGTGCTGTGTGCTCTGTGCACCCCTACCCAGTGCTGTGTGCTCTGTGCACCCCTACCCAGTGCTGTGTGCTCTGTGCACCCCTACCCAGTGCTGTGTACTCTGTGCACCCCTACCCAGTGCTGTGTGCTCTGTGCACCCCTACCCAGTGCTGTGTGCTCTGTGCACCCCTACCCAGTGCTGTGTGCTCTGTGCACCCCTACCCAGTGCTGTGTGCTCTGTGCACCCCTACCCAGTGCTGTGTGCTCTGTGCACCCCTACCCAGTGCTGTGTGCTCTGTGCACCCCTACCCAGTGCTGTGTGCTCTGTGCACCCCTACCCAGTGCTGTGTGCTCTGTGCACCCCTACCCAGTGCTGTGTGCTCTGTGCACCCCTACCCAGTGCTGTGTGCTCTGTGCACCCCTACCCAGTGCTGTGTGCTCTGTGCACCCCTACCCAGTGCTGTGTGCTCTGTGCACCCCTACCCAGTGCTGTGTGCTCTGTGCACCCCTACCCAGTGCTGTGTACTCTGTGCACCCCTACCCAGTGCTGTGTGCTCTGTGCACCCCTACCCAGTGCTGTGTGCTCTGTGCACCCCTACCCAGTGCTGTGTGCTCTGTGCACCCCTACCCAGTGCTGTGTGCTCTGTGCACCCCTACCCAGTGCTGTGTGCTCTGTGCACCCCTACCCAGTGCTGTGTGCTCTGCACCCCTACCCAGTGCTGTGTGCTCTGTGCACCCCTACCCAGTGCTGTGTACTCTGCACCCCTACCCAGTGCTGTGTGCTCTGTGCACCCCTACCCAGTGCTGTGTGCTCTGCACCCCTACCCAGTGCTGTGTGCTCTGTGCACCCCTACCCAGTGCTGTGTGCTCTGTGCACCCCTACCCAGTGCTGTGTGCTCTGTGCACCCCTACCCAGTGCTGTGTGCTCTGTGCACCCCTACCCAGTGCTGTGTGCTCTGTGCACCCCTACCCAGTGCTGTGTGCTCTGTGCACCCCTACCCAGTGCTGTGTGCTCTGTGCACCCCTACCCAGTGCTGTGTGCTCTGTGCACCC
>JAWQFJ010002586.1:64242-106947 GCA_034096865.1 Theodoxus fluviatilis
GTTTTTTAAATACAGTTGGTAAGGTCCGGATTTACTTCGTTACTGATGGACATGTTCAACAAGCAAACGGTTAATAAAAACGCCGCTTATTAAAAACACTTTTGTTCGGTCCCAATGTGTTTTTAATAAGCGGCGACTACTGTACTGCCTAATTCACTACCCTTGTAAAATAAAGTTCGTTCGTTCGTTCTGTCTGTCCTGACTTAAGCGCAACAACTTGGTACTGGTAGTCTGTTGGCTTGGCCTAATGGCAGTGAATCGATAATAAAAAGGGGGGAAAACATTTCGTTTGTTTTGTTTTGTTCTTGCAGCACTTCAAAGATGGTGTGTAGGTCTGTGACTGTCTGTCTCCATGTGTTTTGTGGTGTGTAGGTCTGTGACTGTCTCCATGTGTTGTGGTGTGTAGGTCTGTGTCTGTCTCTCTCCATGTGTTGGACCTTTTACTGGTGAACGTATTTCATAGCATCAGACAATACTAGCATTGTACACGATGTCAACAGCAGGCAGGATTCGAGGACAACAATGTATTTATAATCTATCCTGGTGCCGCTGAGGTCCGCGCGTCAGCTATAAATAGAAGTACGAGAAGCTTGGATTTGTAAAATGTATTTCACGACCTATTGACGCAATCAACATACAGCTTTGATAAATTAAGACAGCCCAGGGTTATATTAGCGTTATAAATTAACATATAGGCTTACTGACCTTATTTCAAGAAATACCATTCATAATGATCAACACTACGAACCAAGCAGACGAACACGATCGAACCGTAGCCACTACGCCAGCAGACGATCGAGATAACTAAATGTTTCATGTAAAATTCGAATGAGTTGTATTATAATCTTAGCAGAGGGGTAAAACATCAACTGGTATCGGATAAGATCACTCGTAGTGTAATACTGTAATGAAGGTCACGTTTTACATCACAAACATGTGCGCTCCTCGTGAGGCACTATCTGAAGCTCAAAGTATTGGAGTGAGTCACCTTAGTGTATATAGGATCTTTGATATGGTCGAAACCGCTGGCTTCGCGGATCGCTTTCGCCTATCAGACGACAGCTTCGTATACAATCATCACTGCGAGGCAGCGCGAAATTTACCGAAGTCGACCAAAAAACTCGCATTCATACAAATAATGAACCAATTCGAGTTTCTTTCTCAGATTATTCAGACTTTGCCCGATTATTACCACCGTAAGATAGCAGGAATTTCACATCCGGCGTCATCGCTTCTGATTGGCCGGTTTGTGTCACGTGACGGTGAAGTTTCGTCTGCTACTCGCTCTGACGTTATGGTCCAAGTAGTTTGATGTTTACTTCGTTCGCTGAACGCTGCCAAGACTAATGCGCGAATGAATGAAGTATGATTTCATAATTTTTCAGGATTAATACAAATTTATATCAAATACATCAGTTCAATTTAATCGAGTCAATTAATCGAGTACATGTCCACCAAGTCAAAAATGTGTTGAGTGGAATGCAAGTCAGAAAAGTTACACTTGCAGTCTAACACCATCAGATTATCTGCAACTTTTCGAAGCGAATCTAGCCTAAAAATCTACCAGTTATGCATCGTGTTAACAGGATTGACTCGTTCTGTTCCACAGTTGGCGGAGAACGTTTCAATTTTGCTGGTTTTCAGCATTACGCGATCGCGCAATTTTTTTCTTCAAATCAGAAATAGCTTTACATTTTAGTCCTCCTGTAACCACCATCAGATGTCCAGCGTCGGCATTAACAAAAAATTACAGAAAACCCACAACAACTATTATCTTTTTATCCATAAATAAAGATACTTCATACACAACACTTTCATGAAACACAAACAAACAAATGAAAATATAGATTTTTTTTCCACCAGCATTGTCCACTTTAGGGTGGCGAACTTTTGTCTCAGTGTCATATCAATTCTCTAAGTCTAATGGCTCGTGTGGTAGAGCATTGGACTCGTGGTCATGCATGACCAGGTTCGATTCTGCGCTGAAACTTTTTTCTTCTCTTTTTTCGAGAGGTTGTGGGTTCCAACCCGACCTGGTTTATTGTGTTTTTGTTCATGTGTGTTTTTTCCCCATCTTTTCTCGAGAGGTTGCGGGTTCGAACCCGATCTTTTTCATTTTTTTTTAAATATGCCAAAACCTGGAGGTTCAGCGCCAGCGGTTTTTATATTGTATCAACGTACACTCTTTGAAGCATTTGTTCTCATAACTGGTAATATCTTACACATTACATCTAGGCCCCCACCCCACAAAACAGCTGTGGTTATAATAACCTGGCCTACCCTGCACTTTTTTTAAGGGGGGGGGGGGGGGGAGGGAGAAGAAAGAAATCAAAGGTTAACCCCAAAAGTACTGTCTCATCTTCCCCATGAGCACTATTTAATTAAAAAAGGCATTATCATCGCTATAAATTTTGATTGATGTTTAGATTAATGTACTGTGTACATGACATTCATTAAATAACACATACACACACACACACACACACGCACACACACCCACACCCACACACCAGTGTGGTCTCAATCTGTCCTCCTTTGGAAACAAGAGAAAAAGAGTACAGGCCATCATACTCAAACTATTTTAGGGGGCTACGTTACCTTAACCACAACTTTTTTTCTTATTTTCCTTAACTATTTTATCCTTTTCATTGGATATCAGCTGAATCCTTAGTAGTCCTCTCAAACTGCATGGTAAAATGACAAGTTACAATGCAAGCACATGCACACGCACACACACACACACACACACACACACACACACTCAAAGTATACTGCTTAAAACAGAACAAGAAGGGCAAAGCCCATTCGACTCACATGCTTGACCTTGACCTTTATATGACCTTGACCTTCAGGCGACCTCCAAGGTCAAGGTCAAACAACTAAACCTACCAATGACATCATACACAAAGAAATGCTTTACACATTTTTCCTACCAAAATACATGTGACCTTGACCCAAGGTCAAGGTCATCCAAGGTCATGCAACACAAAGCTGTTAATTCAAGACTTAGGAAGCACAATGGTGCTTATTGGCACTTTCTACCATGAGATATAGTCACTTTTAGTGGTTCACTACCCCATTTTGGTCACATTTCATAAGGGTCAAAGTGACCTTGACCTTGATGATATGTGACCAAATGTGTCTCATGATGAAAGTATAACATGTGCCCCACATAATTATTAAGTTTGAAACAGTTATCTTCCATAGTTCAGGGTCAGGGTCACTTCAAAATATGTATATAATCCAACTTTGAAGAGCTCCTGTGACCTTGACCTTGAAGCAAGATCAACCAAATTGGTATAAAAAGATAGGGCTTACGTAGCCCTATATACCATATATAGTTCAGGTATCCAATCTGAAAAACTTCAGAGAAAATTGAGAAAATGTGAAAAATGACTGTTTTTTAGACAACATTTACGGCCCCTGCGACCTTGACCTTGAAGCAAGGACAAGTCACTATGTATGTTTTTTGAGGCCTTGTCATCATACACCATCATGCCACATTTGGTATTGATAGACTTAGTAGTCTCCGAGAAAAATCCAACGTTAAAGTTTTCGGACGCCTGGACGCCCAGACGCCCGGACGCCTGGACGGACGAAAAGGGTGAGTACATAGACTCACTTTTGCTTCGCATGTGAGTCAAAAATGGGGCAACTTTAACAGCATAAAGCTACTACATAATAATGGCTTAGTCAATTCAGCTTTTGAGAATCAGTTCTCAGCAACCAGGAATAGAAAAAAAATCATTGTTACAACACTCTAGTCTCATATTTGTTTAACCACCAAGCACTGAAACTTTACAAAAAACACAACTGAAAACAAAACCAAACTGCAGGGGTGGGGGTGGGGTGGGGGTGGGGGGTGGGGGGGGGGGGGCAAGTTTAGGCTATCACAGAATTGAATTTATTTAAAGCAGCTGTCTGGAACTTCCAGATCTTACAAACAAGCCCATTTTGTTCCATGAGATTATTGCAAGACGTTTTTGATAAATTCACTGCCAAAGTCAGGAGAAACATCAATTTGACCGGCGTCTGGACGTTCTACCATGTACATATATGTAAAGCTTCATAACTATTAAAATATATACAGTATCTTTACCAAATTTTGAGACATTGCACATTATGCATTTATATACATTCCTACATAATGTGGAATTGAAAGCTGGAAAAATATGAAAAATAAGGGAGGAAAATCTATTTAAAAAAAATAGAAAAGTAGGATGTTTCCGTCTGTACACACACATGAACTGTCATGACTTTTGAACCAATTGATGAATTTCACTCAAATTTGAAAGCAATTGAAACAAGAAGGGCAAAGCCCATACGACTCACATGATTGACCTTGACCTTTACATGAACTTGACCTTCGTGTGTCCTTCAAGGTCAAGGTCAAACAACTAAACCTACCAATGACATCATACACTAAGAAATGCTTTACACATTTTTCCTACCAAAATACATGTGACCTTGACCCAAGGTCAAGATCATCCAAGGTCATGCAACACAAAGCTGTTAATTCAAGACATAGGAAGTAATGGTGCTTATTGGCACTTTCTACCATGAGATATAGTCACTTTTAGTGGTTCACTACCCCATTTTAGTCACATTTCATAAGGGTCAAAGTGACCTTGACCTTGATGATATGTGACCAAATGTGTCTCATGATGAAAGTATAGCGTGTACTACAATGTTATGAAGTTTGGAACAGTTATCTTCCATAGTTCAGGGTCAGGGTCACTTCAAAATATATATACAATCCAACTTTGAAGAGCTCCTGTGACCTTTACCTTGAAGCAAGGTCAACCAAACTGGTATCAAAAGATAGGGCTTACGTTTCCCTATATACCATATATAGATCAGATATCCAATTAAACTACAGAGAAAATTGAGAAAATGGGAAAAATGGCAGTTTTTTCGGTAATATTTATGGCCCCTGCGACCTTGACCTTGAAGCAAGGACAAGTCACTATGTATGTTTTTTGAGGCCTTGTCATCATACACCATCATGCCACATTTGGTATTGATAGACTTAATAGTGTCCGAGAAAAATCCAACGTTAAAGTTTTCGGACGCCCGGACGCCCGGATGCCCGGACGCCCGGACGCCCGGACGCCCGGACACCCGGACACCCGGAAGGACGAAACGGGTGAGTACATAGACTCACTTTTGCTTCGCATGTGAGTAAAAAATAACATGGTTTGCTCTTATGGACACTGAAAAAGGACAATTGTTCTGAAAAGAACCCCTTCAGGCTTCCGCACCGAGCCAGGCCCCCCCCCCCCCCCCCCCCCCCCCCCCCCAAAAAAAAAAAAGAAGTTAGCAAGCAAGCACAGACTGTCAATTAAATTTACAGCGAAATTTCAAACAAGTACTCCTTAAAATGATGATACTTTTGCATAGCTGCTAAGTGCTACAATTTAGGCGTAGCATGCTATGATTTCAATGTGCTTGCTACAATGCTACGATCGTCAGGAAAAAACTACGATTTTTCAAAGCCTGGAACTGAACTTTTGACCATCACATACGAACCCCCACCCCCACCCCCCCGCTTCACGTTGGCGGCTCAGCACTCAGCGACTGGACAGCCCCCCCCCCCCCCCCCCCCCCCCCCGCTTCACGTCGGTGGCTCAGCGCTCAGCGACTTGACAGACCCCACCCCCACCCCGCTTCACGCCGGCGGCTCAGTGCTTCGCGCTTGCGCAAACATCGCCATTTTCTTTCTTGTGCGTGTGTGCTACGCCTATTTCTTAAATGCTACTCCAAAAAGCTCTGGATGCTACTCTTTGGCATGCTGGTGGGTTGGCAGCTCTGCTTTTGTCCCAATTTGTCTGGTGCTTCAACGATGAACGCACGCTGAATGTGGTAATCGAGCACTCGTCTACACAACGCAATTGGGGTCCGACGTACACACAAACGGGTGGAAAATTTCCGTCCGTTTTCTCCTTTCAAGCGCACAATCCGGGCGCTAGATAAAAAGTAGATTCATCGTACATTAACATCGAATATAGCGTTTGAAAGGGGAACTCTGGTAGAATCCGAGGGTGTCTGTACGAAATTGATCGGAAAAGCGGGAGTGAGCAAATTTTAACAAAATGTCTGATGACGTTCGAACTTTAATCCATAACTCATATTTCGATTTTCACCGGAAGTTCAAGCATACACCGAACAAAAGAACAATCTTTCCTCTAATGATTTGTAAAGTTTCAACTTGATCCAATGAGAAACTTCGACGGACAAGAGTTTAGAAGAGACCAACCCGAGTTGCAAAATGCAATCTCCGTCTTTCCACCACAAGGCGGTAGCGGGCGGAGGGTGTTTTTACGTAATCGGCTTGTATTTTCTCAGCGGAAATAAGACAGATTAACACAAAATTACACACATGTTCTTGAAACCTTCATAAACAACTTTCATTCTTGTTTTTATTCACAATATTTTGTGGATTGTCCACATTTAGCCATGAAAGTGAAGTGGTATTGCCAAGTGCATTTTGGCTAGTACATATGTAGTAGTACTACTACTAGGAGTGCAAAGAAGGCACTGGCGATGCTACAGACACTGTCGATTTAATAAAAATTACCACGGAATCCTACCACTGGTTTAAAAAAAGTAGACAACTCAGAAAGACTTTAATCTTTCGTGTTACATTGGTATTTTGTGTTATTAATATGTGCGAATCCTGGAAAAAGTGGATTTTATCGAACCGACGGCCACTTCCGGTCTGATGAAATTTCTTCGAACATCGCGTCTATTTAGCACTCGCTGAAAGTCCCGACTTCTACAATACTTTTCCCAATATGTGCAAAATATTGCAATACATATCTTCCTAAATGATTGTTCTAGCATAAACTGAAACAAACACCCCAAAAAACTTATCGATTTCAGTTGATTTGTCCATAGAAATCGCATCCGCATTGTCGCGCTCTTCGATCGGCATGTTGAAATGCACGCGTGCCGAACGATTGAAAACCATGCGAGTGGGTATGCGATTCGATTGACTTGGGTGAAAAGTACACGTAATGAAAACATTAACCCAGTATCTCATTCAAACGAGAATGGATTCGTCTTCACTTTTCTGTCAGTTGGGTGGCGAGATATTGCGTATTTATTTCAGAATCGTCAAAAAATGATCATTCTTTGCAGAAAAATGTAAGTCACACGCACAGTTTTACTAAAAACAAACTCATAATAGCACCATTGGAAAGATCGTTCTCTCGTGTTCATTTTGGTACAATATATAGGCGTGTAGCGCACATGTCCTACACACAATAAGCCCACAACGACAAGTACCCTGCAATCGTAAACAGCAACCGCATTCGCGCATCGCTGCCAAAACCGCTGCGGCGGCGTTTCGCATGGTCTGCTAGTTTTATTGGTGTGAGATAAATATTTCATCTATCAAGATAAATTCAACTGCAATCAAAAGATAAAAGATCATTCTATTATTTGGTTGAAGGTTGAAAAAAATCAGTGAACTAGTAGCTGAGATCTGACCTTGGGAAAATGGCCAAAAATGGGAAAATTTTCACAATGTTGGTCAGATTTTCCGGAGACCTGCCGCAACCAAGTAGAATACTAACACCAGCATGGTTCAGAGTATAAAACTCCAAAGCAAATTGGTTATTATTATTATTATGAGTGGATCAGGAATCCTTTGGATAAACACATGGGTTGCTTGCAATCAATTGTTAGCAAGTGCTAGGATTGACATGCATTTTGTATGCTAGTCAGTAGGATCAGCTATATGTTTACCAGAACCCTAATGCTGGGTTTTAGTACCGGTAAATAACAAGTTGTATCATTCCCACACAATTAATATTAAAGAGCTAGTTTCTCCCTTCAGTTGAAGGTGTGAGGTACACTGATGATGTTTAAGGAGAGAACTAATTGGTGATAGAATTTCACAAGTGCAGAATTTAGCACTTGGCATCATGTATAGGGATTTTCTGTGATCAACACAACCATTATTCAAGTCATAACGTGACATGATTGGAGTCATTATGTTATGTGGGTTAAGGTATTGCATGTTTGCATGAGAATTTGTATTAGTGTAATTATTATGTTAACCGGTTAGTAGATTATAACTGGAATTATTATTTGTTGTTGCAGAGTTGTTGCTTCCATCCGTTTCCATCCATTTCCATTCGTTTACCTCCTCTTCATCCATTATCTAAACTCTAATGACTGATTTCGTTTCATTATTCGTACGTGCAATTATGTCAGTGTGCGGCCTCAATTAAAATTATAATAAAAAACGTAAATTCATCTTTCTGTTCTTTATTTGGAAACCCGGACCCAATTATTTATGTCCTGGTGAGTGAGTGAATTCAAACACACCCAAGCACCTGGTTACAAGCACCTGGTTACATACATTACAGGCACTGTTATCTCCGAACACCAGCCCAACTCGCAGTCTCTGCCATTTTGGCTCATCCGGGTCACTGCAGCGGGAAGCATCAAGGGAGCTCCTGACCTCCCTCGGCCTCCAGCCTTCAAGGCGAGAGTGTCCTTATGAGTGAAGAACGTAGGAAACGCCTTCCCCTCACGATTCTCTCGAGATTTTGGACCAAACAAACGGGCCCATGCTCCAGCTGCTGCGTGAATTTTACCAGAAGGTGACTTCTGCTACTGGAGGAGAGGTCACTGCAGGATATCGACCCTAATGCTTTTATTAAGTTGTCTCCTCGATCAAGAGGGAAGAAATTGAATGTAAAATCATTTTGGGGATTCATCTCTCCAAATAGGGCCTCCAGAAATCTATACTTTTAATGATAGTTTACTTTTTAAGTCATAAAAAGAACCAACCAATTAGAACTTCTCTACCTGCTGTGAAGGAGTGCGTAATAGTAGCAGGGTTGAGCAGGGGCGCGTTGCAAATGGCGAGATTTGCCAAGATTTGCCAAGAAAAGCAAGAAAAACAAGCATTCTCAACGCTCTCGCTCCGAGGAAAATGAGGCCTAGGCGAGACTTCCCAAGCAGCTCTGAGAGGTGCTCCGCCTAGCGAGAATAACGAGAAAAAAATGGCGGCGGTGCGACACGTTTCTAGATGATACATTTTTTAATGTAACCATCCCAACTGCCAGTTGGCAGCAGTTGCAGACTGGTGAGTGCTTGTTATGTCTTTAAAACTGGTGTTAAGATCACAGATCGAGCCGAGTCAGTGAAAAATGTCTGCCAAATCTGAAAGTGGAGGAGTCCACTCATTTCATGAGTCTATGCACGTGTCGTTGTGTGTGTTGTTGTACCATTTGGGTAGGTAACCTACCTAAACACCCTACTTTAGCTATGTTTTGCCAGTAAATTTACCGAGTAATATATCTAAACCGTTGTAGATTTTTTCCACAAGCATTGTAGTATTGCTTTGTTCAATTGTTGTTGTTTGTTACTCTTAGAATGTGATTTTGTGATTTTTCTAGGTTTCTCGCATTCTGACCGCCATCTTGCTCTCTCCACTTCCGACTACGAGATCTCGTGGGTCGTTGCTTTTGGCCTAGTTCTTGTCTTGGACCGAGACTAGCCAAATCTTGCTGGGCTAGGTAGCGCAGCAATGTGCTTCAGTTCTACGTTTGCAATACAACGGAACGAAGGGAATACCTCCATGGCGGGGGTTACAAGCATCCATACCCAGCCCCAAGTGGGCTTCCTGGATCATGCTGACGTCATTGGCGCCATCTCCGACGGCAGCTGTGACTGGATGTGATGGGCAGTGCTTGATTACATGAACCACCTGCATAAAAATAGACGGAAACTGCTCTTGTGTACAGAAAATGTAAACTATACAAACAAAACGGAGGTCTCTGACGTGGCGTTGCTTCCTTCTGGCAGCTTTAGGAGAGTAAAAGAATTCAGCTCACGTGTGCTTTTGCCTAGGGTCATATAACTTAAGAAAACGAAAAAGAAAAAAGAAAAAACAGTCGATGCAAAGCATGACAAAATCATCAGAATCTCATTCCGCAGCTCTATTTCAATGGTGGAGAGGAATCGGGGTTATTCTTGACTTACAACGTGACTCAAGGAAGGCAACAATTTCAAGTTCAATAATCCAAACGAAACCCAACCCAACCCAACCACCAACCAACCCACCAACCAACCCACCGACCGACCCACCGACCGACCTACCTACCTACCCACCTACCCCACCCCCCCCACCCCACCCGACCGACCCATAAACCGACTGACTGACTGACCGACCGACCAAAATTGGAATGACTAACTTTCAGACAAGTTTACGCAAAGCAAGAAGATCAACAGAACAAGAAGGGCAAAGCCCATACGACTCACATGCTTGACCTTGACCTTTATATGACCTTGACATTCAGGTGACCTTCAAGGTCAAGGTCAAACAACTAAACCTACCAATGACATCATACACAAAGAAATGCTTTACACATTTTTCCAACCAAAATACATGTGACCTTGACCCAAGGTCAAGGTCATCCAAGGTCATGCAACACAAAGCTGCAAATTCAAGACATAGGAAGCACAATGGTGCTTATTGGCACTTTCTACCATGAGATATAGTCACTTTTAGTGGTTCACTACCCCATTTTGGTCACATTTCATAAGGGTCAAAGTGACCTTGACCTTGATGATATGTAACCAAATGTGTCTCATGATGAAAGTATAACATGTGCCCCACATAATTATTAAGTTTGAAACAGTTATCTTCCATAGTTCAGGGTCAAGGTCACTTCAAAATATGTATACAATCCAACTTTGAAGAGCTCCTGTGACCTTGACCTTGAAGCAAGGTATGTCAAACTGGTATCAAAAGATAGGCCTTGCTTTGACCTATATACCACTTGTAGCTAAGGTCGCCATTCTTAATAACGTGGGAGAAAATTGGGAAAATGTGAAAAATGACTGTTTTTGAGACCACATTTATGGCTCCTGTGACCTTGACCTTGAAGCAAGGTCAAGTCAATATGTATGTTGTTTGAGGCCTTGTCATCATACACCATCATGCCACATTTGGTGTTGATAGACTTAATAGTCTCCGAGAAAAATCCAACGTTTAAGTTTTTTACGGACGCCCGGACGGACGCCCGGACGGACGGACGGACGCCCGGACGAAAGGACGGACGGACGACACTGCTCAGTACATAGACTCACTTTTGCTTCGCATGTGAGTCAAAAAACCTAACTTCATGGTATGCAATGGTTTTCGAAACTTATGCTTTTGTTAGATTGCAGATGGGATGAAATAAAACTTTTAGAGAAGTGCACTGTAATTTGCTGTTGGAGAAGCTGATAAATGGATGGATGAGTGACTGATGAGGGATGGATGATGGATGAGAGATGGATGATGGTTGATGGATGAAGGATGTATGATGGATGAGAGATGGATGATGGATGAGAGATAGATGGATGGATGGGTGGATGGATGGATGATGAAACAATATTTATGGCTTATCACCCCTCGTAGGCTGTGTAAGGCCATTGATAACAAGAAGGGCAAAGCCCATATAACTAACATGCTTGACCTTGACCTTTACATGACCTTGACCTTCGAGTGAACTTCAAGGTCAAGGTCAAACAACTAAACCTAGCAATGACATCATACACCAAGAAATGCTTTACACATTTTCCCTACCAAAATACATGTGACCTTGACCCAAGGTCAAGATCATCCAAGGTCATGCAACACAAAGCTGTTAATTCAAGATATAGGAAGCACAATGGTGCTTATTGGCACTTTCTACCATGAGATATGGTCACTATTAGTGGTTCACAACCCCATTTTGGTCACATTTCATAAGGGTCAAATGGACCTTGACCTTGATGATATGTGACCAAATGTGTCTCATGATAAAAGTATAACATGTGCCCCACATAATTATTAAGTGTGAAACAGTTATGTTCCATAGTTCAGGGTCAAGGTCACTTAAAAATATGTATACAATCCAACTTTGAAGAGCTCCTGTGACCTTGACCTTGAAGCAAGGTATGTCAATCTGGTATCAAAAGATAGGGCTTACTTTGCCCTATATACCATATATAGGTGAAGTATCCAATCTCAAAAACTTCAGAGAAAATTGAGACAAGAAGGGCAAAGCCCATACGACTCATATGCTTGACCTTGACCTTTATATGACCTTGACCTACAGATGACCTTCAAGGTCAAGGTCAAACAACTAAACCTACCAATGACATCATACACTAAGAAATGCTTTACACATTTTTCCTACCAAAATACATGTGACCTTGACCCAAGGTCAAGGTCATCTAAGGTCATGCAACACAAAGCTGTTAATTCAAGACATAGGAAGCACAATGGTGATTATTGGCACTTTCTACCAAGAGATATGGTCACTTTTAGTGGTTCACTACCCCATTTTGGTCACATTTCATAAGGGTCAAATGGACCTTGACCTTGATGATATGTGACCAAATGTGTCTCATGATGAAAGTATATCATGTGCCCCACATAATTATTAAGTTTGACACAGTTATCTTCCATAGTTCAGGGTCAGGGTCACTTTAAAATATGTATACAATCCAACTTTGAAGAACTCCTGTGACCTTGACCTTGAAGCAAGGTCAACCAAACTGGTATCAAAAGATAGGGCTTACGTAGCCCTATATACCATATATAGGTCAGGTATCCAATCTCAAAAACTTTAGAGACAATTGAGAAAATGTGAAAAATGACTGTTTTTTAGAGAACATTTACGGCCCCTGCGACCTTGACCTTGAAGCAAGGTTAAGTCACTACGTACGTTTTTTGAGGTCTTGTCATCATACACCATCATGCCACATTTGGTATTGATAGACTTAGTAGTCTCCGAGAAAAATCCAACGTAAAAGTTTTCGGACGCCCGGACGCCCGGACGCCCGGACCGCACGCTCGGACGCCCGGACGCCCGTACGCCCGGACGCCTGGACGGACGAAAACTTTTACGTTGGATAGACTCACTTTTGCTTCGCATGTGAGTCAAAAATGTGAAACATGGCTTTTTTTTAGACAACATTTATGGTCCCTGTGACCTTGACCTTGAAGCAAGGTCATGTCACTGTGTATGTTTTTTGAGGCCTTGTCATCATACACCATCATGCCAAATTGGGTGTTGATAGACTTAATAGTCTCTGAGAAAAATCCAACATTAAAGATTTCGGACGCTTGGACGCCCGGACGGACGAAACGGGTGAGTACATAGACTCACTTTTGCTTTGCATGTGAGTCAAAAAAATCATTGGAGCTGGTTAAAGTCAGAGCGGGTTGTTTCGACTTCCCAAGTCACGCGCCGTTTTGGAATCGTATAGGTGGTCATGTTGGGTCTGTTCTCACCCCCCAACCCACAGGATGCTGGAGAGTGAAAGCTGCAGACCACTCACTAATGCCTTCTGGAGGGGCGACATGCGGCAGCACAGCACAGCATCACAGAGCATCCCCACGTCTGCAATCACCTCCTTCTTTCCCTCCATGGCCAGGCCGAGACTGGGGCCGTCGATGACAAAACCGTGAGACGGGTTGTCGGAAGACTTGATCCTGCAGGAAGCAAATAACATCTGTAGACGTCTTGGCCAAGTGACGCCCAGCATTGTCAAAGTCAGCAAAGTTCACTCGGTCGAGTTCTGAACATCAGGTTTCAACAGCCAACACATCTTGGTGTCCATGACACTGTTTCATCAGGGACCCCAGTCCAGTGGTACACCGCCCGCCCACAGTCACGTGTGGAGAGAAGTAAAGGTAAAAAGGTGTGGTTTTTAATAGAGACATATCTCCCATGTCGGGGTCTCAAGACGCTTTACGCTTTACCCCAACCCTCATCCCCACCCTGATCACTGGGCCGCTTGATCAATCCTTTGCTGGCACCTGACAACAAATACATCATCAGACTGAAGGACTGCACTTAATCAGGTAACAGCACCAACTCCACTCCCTGAGGACTATCCCGACCCGATGCTGGCTCATGGCCACATCCAAGTACTAAGCGCACTACAGGGTGCCATTGCTGTCCTCACAGGTACCCGGTTTTACTCAAGGGTGGGGAGAAGCAATGTGAGTGAATCACCGTGCTCAAGGTGCAACTCTGGGAACCGCTCAGCTTCAAACGTCGGACCCATCAGCCGCAAGCAAATGCAGGTCAAGCGCGCTAACCTTACGGCCACAAAGTTGCATTCGAAGGTGTATGGATTCCAAAGTTGCTTTCACGAGATTCACTCGCATTGCCTGTAACTACCCTTGAGTAAAACCATGTATCAGTGAGGGCAGTGATGACACACTATTGAGCGACGGGTTCTTGTGGCAGCCGTGAGCCAGGACCAGGTAGGAATAATCCCCTGTTAGTAACGCTGGTACCTGACTGTGCACCTGCAACCTTTCTGTCACAGTTTTTGTCGTCAAATATCGCAAAGATTGATCATGCAGCTCCATGACCAGGCGTTAAAATGCAAGGTTGTTTCAGTGGAATCCCTTCCACTAATATGCCACATTAGTGGATTCATCCGAGGAAAGGGGTGCGATGTTGGTCTTTTCATTTGCAGTTACTCCCAAACAGAAAAGTCAACCAAATTATTATGTGCTTGCTAGCTCGCATACGCAATCTTGGACGTTTATTCAGCCCACATAATAACAATCAGGTGTGAATAATTGACAAACTGGTGTACACAATGGGGTTTCAGTTGAACTGGGTTACAATTAACGTCATATTTGCGGCAGTCGTCAAGATGACTTGGCTCTGTTTAGAGCATAAACGCCTATGTAACAAGAAGGGCAAAGCCCATACAAATCACAAGATTGACCTTGATCTTTACATGACCTTGACCTTCAGGTGCCCCTCAAGGTCAAGGTCAAACAACTAAACCTACCAATGACATCATACACCAAGAAATGCTTTACACATTTTTCCTACCAAAATACATGTGACCTTGACCCAAGGTCAAGGTCGTCCAAGGACATGCAACACAAAGCTGTTAATTCAAGACATAGGAAGCACAATGGTGCTTATTGGCACTTTCTACCATGAGATATAGTCACTTTTAGTTGTTCACTACCCCATTTTGGTCACATTTCATAAGGGTCAAATGGACCTTGACCTTGATGATATGTGACCAAATGTGTCTCATGATGAAAGTATAACATGCGCCCCACATAATTATTAAGTTTGAAACAGTTATCTTCCATAGTTCAGGGTCAAGGTCACTTCAAAATATGTATACAATCCAACTTTGAAGAGCTCCTGTGACCTTGACCTTGAAGCAAGGTCAACCAAACTGGTATTTAAAGAAAGGGCTTACATTGCCCTATACACCATATATAGGTCAAGTATCCAATCTTAAAAACGTCAGAGAACATTGAGAAAATGTAAAAAATGACTGTTTTTTAGACAACATTTATGGCCCCTGCGACCTTGACCTTGAAGCAAGGACAAGTCACTATGTATGTTTTTTGAGGCCTTGTCATCATACACCATCATGCCACATTTGGTATTGATAGACTTAATAGTCTCTGAGAAAAATCCAATGTTAAAGTTTTTGGACGCCCGGACGCCTGGACGCCTGGACGCCTGGACGCCTGGACGGACGAAACGGGTGAGTACATAGACTCACTTTTGCTTCGCATGTGAGTCAAAAACACAGCCTATCAGATGCCGTGGCCCGCCAGCAGAGCGGGGTCCTCACCCCTTTCCTCGGATGAGTCCAATAGTGTGGCCCATTAGTGGAAGGGAAGCCGTTTCAGCCCTGTATTCAGATGATGAATCTGTCATGGTGAGCAGTGACAGTGAGCCAGAAAATTATTCCAGAAGTACAGCCAGTGAAAATGCATGTATGTAAGGGAGAGAATTGACTTTTTGCTTTTTTAAACTATGGTTTAGTGTGAAATACATATCTTTTGGCCCTAAACACGAAATAATAACACCTTGTTGCTTAAATAAGTGCTCTAATGCCCGTTTGACCCTACTTGGAAGGCAATTAGTTGACCCTGTGCTACAAATAAAAACAACCAGAAACATCGTATCAACAGCAGGAATTTGGAGTAGGAAACTTGACAGTTAATAGTCCAAACCTACCTGCTCACCATGATGTAATTTTTGTGTGTGCTCACAATATGGTAGACGACGAATTCTTGTTTTAGTTGTCTTTTACAATGGTGCATTCACCCAATGCTGACGCGAGCAAGTTCACGCGTAAAAGTAAGAACTATTTGTTCATATGACAACTTTTCTTTCCTGAGGGGTTGTTTAAATCGCATACCTTTATCCCCATGGTCATTGTGCCGCTTACTTGTGGATGATTTCTTCAATAGAACCAGTCACTTCTTCCTTTGAGGCAGCCTTTGCCACAATGTGCAGCTCCGTGTGCTCGTGAAAGTGGCCCGTGGCATAGCTGATGGTGATGGCTGTCTCCACTTTGTCTCCAGTCAGCACCCACACCTGCAGGCAAGCAACGGGGAACTGCAGTGTGTGGAAAGACGTTTGATTTCTCGATTGCTTTGTCAACATTTTTTTAAATACAAAGGCATGATAATGGCAATCCAATTTTAAAAACAAAGGAAATGCTAGTGTCTTAGTAGTATAGAACTTAGCGGTTTGACCTTGTTAATTAACACCCCTAATTAGCCGACTGTTCACTTTTTAAAGTTAAAGGGACATAACTTGCTTGGCACTGCCAAAAATGTAGGCCATGTCAGTTACAAGGTCATTCGACCTAAATCTGTGCCTCAATTGGCACATCGAATGCCAATGCTTCCAGTTTTCCAGTAGGCTTGCGAGAAGAGCTCGCATAAATTTAACTCCCACAACCCAGGCGAAACAATTCAATACAGCTGCCCAAGCTTGCTGCCAGAGCCTTCTGTTCACTCACCCTGGCAGCCTGAATGTAAACAGAGCGAGATGCAAGGCGTCCTAGTTCGCACAGCCACGGGGGAGAGACAACAAATTTTGGGGAGTGGAGTGACCCTATAGAACACTGTAACACCAGCATAGGCTTAGGAGAAACTTAGTGTAGTTTTGACTACTTAGCTTCCCTTACTGTGTTGGTATAAACTTGTGGGAAGGGAAAGACAACTGAGAGATGCTCTCGATTTTAAAACATGCCTTGCAAAGTTCTCTTCCCCTTTCATGCTGTGGTCATAACTTTAAAAGACTGCATGTTCACAAACAAAGCAAGAAAGACTGACATACCTCAACAAACCAACCAACAAGAAGGGCAAAGCCCATACGACTCAAATGCTTGACCTTGACCTTTATATGACCTTGACCTTCAGGTGACCTTCAAGGTCAAGGTCAAACAACTAAACCTACCAATGACATCATACACTAAGAAATGCTTTACACATTTTTCCTACCAAAATACACGTGACCTTGACCCAAGGTCAAGGTCATCCAAGGTCATGTAACACAAAGCTGTTAATTCAAGACATAGGAAGCACAATGGTGCTTATTGGCACTTTCTACCATGAGATATGGTCACTTTTAGTGGTTCACTACCCCATTTTGGTCACATTTCATAAGGGTCAAAGTGACCTTGACCTTGATGATATGTGACCAAATGTGTCTCACGATAAAAGTATAACATGTGCCCCACATAATTATTAAGTTTGAAACAGTTATGTTCCATAGTTCAGGGTCAAGGTCACTTCAAAATATGTATACAATCCAACTTTGAAGAGCTTCTGTGACCTTGACCTTGAAGCAAGGTATGTCAAACTGGTATCAAAAGATAGGGCTTACGTAGCCCTATATACCATATATAGGTCAGATATCCAATCTCAAAAACTTTAGAGAAAATTGAGAAAATGTGAAAAATTGCTGTTTTTTAGACAACATTTATGGCCCCTGCGACCTTGACCTTGAAGCAAGGACAAGTCACTATGTGTGTTGTTTGAGGTCTTGTCATCATACACCATCATGCCACATTTGGTATTAATAATAATAATAATACAGACTATTTATACGCCCATACCTTCCCTGGTAGGCAAGCTCATCGCGTTTACAATGAAATTCTACATTCATACAAAGCATTCCCACACTCGCACACTGTACAGTTAAAACAAAAAAAGAGATAAATATAATACCACTACTTAACCTAACAAGCAATACACAAAAACACGAAACATTAAAGAAGGGCCTTGTGAGGCACCTCACTGATAGACTTAATAGTCTCCGAGAAAATTCCAACGTTAAAGTTTTCAGACGCCCGGACGCCCGGACCGGACGCCCGGACGGACGAAACGGGTGAGTACATAGACTCACTTTTGCTTCGCATGTGAGTCAAAAATGTAAACAGGGATACATGAGGGATGTTTGGGTGAGATGCACTTTTGCATTCCTTGCTCACCTTTGCTTTTGTGTTTAAATGTACAAACGAAGGTACCTATCCATGCCCAAAATTTCCATGACGTAATAATCAGACCACAATTTTAAGCCAATGGGAAGACTTCTCTGGGAGCACAGCTGTCATTGCGAGCCAGAACCTTCAAAGCTACCGGACCTATAGGTATGTTCTATCTATTCTCCAACTTTCCCCAAGAGTGACTTTCTCTTTGTGTTGGCATTTAAGTCACAGCGCCAGCTGTTTCAAGGTCGACCTCTCTCTAAATTATGTCTGACCAAACAGATAATAACAAGAAGGGCAAAGCCCATACAACTCACATGCTTGACCTTGACCTTTATATGACCTTGACCTTCAGGTGACCTTCAAGGTCAAGGTCAAACAAGTAAACCTATCAATGACATCATACACTAAGAAATGCTTTACACTTTTTTCCTACCAAAATACATGTGACCTTGACCCAAGGTCAAGGTCATCCAAGATCATGCAACACAAAGCTGTTAATTCAAGACATAGGAAGCACAATGGTGCTTATTGGCACTTTCTACCATGAGATATGGTCACTTTTAGTCGTTCACTACCCCATTTTGGTCACATTTCATAAAGGTCAAAGTGACTTGACCTTGATGATATGTGACCAAATGTGTCTCATAATGAAAGTATAACATGCGCCCCACATAATTATTAAGTGTGAAACAGTTATCTTCCATAGTTCAGGGTCAAGGTCACTTCAAAATATGTATACAATCCAACTTTGAAGAGCTTCTGTGACCTTGACCTTGAAGGAAGGTCAGCCAAACTGGTATCAAAAGATAGGGCTTACGTAGCCCTATATACCATATATAGGTCAGGTATCCAATCTCAAAAACTTCAGAGAAAATTGAGAAAATGTGAAAAATGACTGGTTTTTAAACAACATTAAAGTTTTCGGACGCCCGGACGCCCGGACCGGACGTCCAGATGGACAAAACGAGTGAGTACATAGACTCACTTTTGCTTCGCATGTGAGTCAAAAACCGCTGGCGCTGAACTTCCAGGTTTTGGCATTAAAAAAACAACAATACAGCTGTGAGTACCTCCAGTAAACCTGGAGGGATAAAAAATCCTTCCTTCTCCTTTCTTCTGGCTGTCCAGCATATCTCACTGATAAACTTGAAAGAGTGCAAGATGCTGCAGCTTGACTCATCTGTAAGTCAAAAAAGTCAGATCATCTCACTCCTCTCTTCTGTTTTCTCCACTGGTTGCCCATTAGTGCCAGAGTCCAATACAAGATAGCCTGTCTTTGCTACTATTACTTTGCTGAATCCCTTCCTCAATATCTCTCGAAACCCAAGCGCACCTACACACCCGCTAGACAGCTACGCTCTTCCGCAGACACAAGAATCCTCAGGTTCCCGGAGGACCCTCCAGTTAAAACAAAATTTGGTGAACGCTCTTTCTTTTATCAGGCTTCCTTTATCTGGAATGACCTCCTCGCCTCTGTTCATCATTCTACTTCTCCCTCGACCTTTCGCTCTGCTCTCAAAACTCACCTCTTCTTGAAATCTTTCCCTGATCCTGTCTAAGTTTCTTCATCTTCCTCTCCTCACTGTTCTTTTTGTACTAGCTTGCCTAAGCCCCCTACCCCCCTCCTGTCCCTCCTCCTCCACTCCCCAGTTTCATGGTTTAGCGGTGACGCTGTACATCAGTTTGTCGAATGTCTGAAGTGAATGTCTGACTCTTATGTTATTAAGTTTATTAAGTTGTGCTTGAGGTGTTTGACTGTTATTGTATATTGTAATGGTTGTGTATGTATGCGCCTTCAATGAAAACCAGACAATATTGTTAAACTGTCTAAAATCCGCTCATTTGGTTTAGTCATTAACTCAATGACAAAGCATATCATATGATGAGATGAGGTGAGCAACGGTTGACGACGCATCTCATCATATGATGCGGTGTGTATGTAAATTTCGTGCGTGTTGTGAGGGGTGCTTAACCAGACGAGGTAGTACAGTTCTCTTATAAGATAACGAGGAACATTGTAGATTGCCTGTGTTGCTGAATTTGAAGAGGATAAGGCACTGCCAGACTTTTTTTTACACATGTGGCAAGGGGGCGATTTCAACGCTAAATCGCAATGGTGTCGCGGCAGGACGATGCGAATTGTGTTTAAATCGCTATGAAAGAAGGATCAGATGAGAAGAACGATGTGCTCCTTTTTTCCGAAGAGGACGAAGATGAAAAAGATGCAGTTTTAGAGGAGCAGATCATAGATATAGTGCACGAACAGCTGACAGAAGAATAGGAATCGGAAACTGATCCGTACATGCCGAACTAAAAACAGGCACGCCAGGCAGTACCCATCCTTGTTGCAATACTATATTCAAAATAAAAATATTGAGAGAATGACATTGATCTATAGGGATAAAGGAGACAAAGAGCGTTCTAATGATGGCAACAGTTTTTCCATTGCTTGATTAGTATTTTTTCAGCAATTTCTGTAAAAATGCCCAGAAACATGCATCTCCAGTCAATGCGAGCTAAACATACCGCCATCTTCAATGAGTTAATCAAATAGCAAGGGGAAAAGCAGCTTTTAAAATTGAAGTAGAAGTTAAATCTCGTGAAAGAACAAAAAGCTTCTTTAGAAAAAGATTTAGATGATATTAAAACATATGAAAAATATTTGTGCACTGAGCTAGAGAACTTAGATCCTATAGATACTTTGGCCACTATAGCATCTACTAATGACGATATGAAAATTGACCTGAATGAAAATTAGTTTCCTAAGTAATTACGCTAGTGAACCATAGGTAACAATAATATTGTTGTATTATTATTATATTAACAGGGGTTGTCTCCCTTAGACTGAGACTTGCTCCAACAAGAAAGAGGAAGAAGGAAGAAAACAAAAAAATATTAATCTATAATATACATAGACTTTTAGAAAATGGGCCCAGGCCCAGTAGATTTGGGGTTGGCAGTGTTGACTTAGTTACAGTAGTAACTAACCACATAAGCTTTAAATAAAACCAGTTTAGTTACGCTAAACACTCTAGTATTCTCTAGTAATTTGTAACGTGTAATTAAGTCAACATTGTCTGCATATAAAATCTGGTGCACTGAAGAAGCTTGAATGCCAAAACAGTGTAAATTTACTTTGGAATATTGCAAAGGTAAGTGACAAACCTTCACTTTAATTTGCTTTGCTAATGTCTTTGAGAGACACCCAGATATTAAACAGTGGAGGGTATCCTTTCCAGTTCACGAGTGCGCGCTGGTTTTTGTAATTAAGTTTGATTATCTTTTCTATTATAAAGACAGTTTGTGATGATTTTTGAAATTCTTCACTGTAGAAACTTTCTTGAATTGCTTCTCCTTGTAAATCTTCCAGCTTATAGGTAACAGGGCTTGTTTTTTTAAAATTTATTTGATTCTAAAAAGTTCCTCTGTCTAGTTAGATGTATAAACTTTCTCAAAAGCTTTCTTTTGTTTGGAAATTCTAACAAAATCGCCTACTCAGAATTTTGCTTTAGACTTTATCATTTGCTCATTCTGAAACAAGGGAAGATAAACATCCTGTTCATGTTTCTGATCAGATGCGTGTGCAGGAGTCATACCCAAAGATCTATGAAATGTGATATTGTACTTTTTAATCCGCTCAGGCAATACATCAATATATTTGTATGTATTGTTGGCAGTTAAATACTTCCAAATACGTGATATCAATGTACAATTAAATCTTTCCACAATAACTGCTTTACCTTCATTGTATGTGTGATACATTTCAATCTGGTTGTCTTTGAGAAAGCTCCAGAATGTTCTATTTAAAAATTCAGTCCGTTGATCAACCCAGAGGAAGCCAGGCTTTCTTCCCCCTTTCAAAATGGTTTTAAAAGCTTGAACTATTTCAGTCCCTGTATTATGCTTGATTGCTACACTCCATGCAAGTTTGCTGAATATGTCAATAATATTTAAAATGTACTTGTATCCCTTGTTTTGCTTGCTAAAGGTTTGCATGTCAACAAGATCTGCACTCCAAATATTGTCAATACCACTTGAAATAACTCGGCATTGAGGAAACTTTCTTTGGATGGGTCTATGAAGTTCCTCTGCTAGTTCATCAGTCCATTTCCTCAATGTCTTCTCCAGTTCCCCAGCCTAATCTTATGTTTCAAACTAATCAGTGGTCTGACTACTAATGCCTTGGCAGCTTTCTTGCCCAAAGTCTTACCAGTGTGTTTTGATAACTGCTCCAGCATTATTGCATTATAGTCTTGAGGCCAAGCAGCTCTATCCTTCAAAAGCTTTGGATAGTTGTTGACACCAAAGTATATTTGTTCTGATGGGTTAAGGGAATATTCTTTGTTGATATTTTGTAAATGCTAACTTTCAAATGAATATAAATAATGTACGATAATTAACAGAAGTTGGAAAAAACTCTATGAAAAACGCCTATTTGCTGGTACCAGATTCGGAGTTGCATTCCTTGCATACGGGTTTCCAACCTAAACAACGGCGCTCGACAAGTGCATTTCACACTGCTGCGAAGACATTAGTTCTCTAGATGTAGCGAGTTTCACAAAGATTAAGTGGAATACCACCATATGGTTAAGCAAGCAGTGGAGTAGTTTAGACGGCAAAGAACGTGTGATAGCTGAGAAACTTCTTGCTTTACAATCAAAACCTGAAAGTGAAACGTGTTCGTTTCACAAACAAACAAAGAATCGAACAGGTGCAGCGTCGCTTTGAGAAAGGCAAAGCTGCGAGAGCTGTTTCACCAAGGAAAAAATGAGACCACAAAGTCAGAACAGCCGAGAATCGACTACCAGGTGTGAGCATATCCTGCCTTCTGCCTGTATTGTGTGCAGAAAGACAAAGTTTAAAAAATGCACATCGGCAGGGACTTGGGCTCCAGAAAAACTTGTACAAGTAAGTTGAACGTTATACTTTCGTTACATTTTAGTAAAAACTAGTTGATTGATTGCCTGATTGATCATTTGAGGTCTATTTACACCATAATCATGTGAGGAAAATAGTGTTGCTTGTTGCACAAAACCAAGTTAAAGCGCAGTCTAGGGAAAAAAAAATATCCAAAGAAAGTCAATAGGTAGGAGGTATATGAAAAAAATGAACATGATCTTATGTAGTTAGTATTCTGGCGGTATCAGCTCGCTCCTTATTAGGCAGCTGTTTGCTTTTTTAATTTAATTGGCAGGCTAATGACTTTTTTAAATCTGAGAAGGAGGCAGGGAGGGAGCGAGAGAGAGGCTGCTCAAGCCATGTGTGGCTGCACGCCACGCCAGCCGCTTGCAGCTGGCTGCTCTGCATGGCTAAAGGCACCATACAATGATTGATTTAGCACTTTTAATTAGATGACTGTTTTAGGAAGCCACCATTGAGCGTTTACTGGGATTTTAAAGGTTTTACAGGTTTTTTGACTATTTACCTTTAACACCCAAGAATGGAACCACAACTTCTATCTGTGAAAGGTACGTGTTTTTGTCTTTGTTTTACTGTTGTTGTTTTTTAAGCCTTCTAATTCTTTAAAAGGCACCCAACTGTTAAACTTTGAAGCATAGCCTTTCCATTTTACAAATGTGCGCTGCTTTTTTGTGGTCACGTCTGATCACCTTTTCTATTCTAAAGGCAGTTTGTGATGATTTCTGCAGCTCCTGTGTATAAAAGCTTCCCTGTATTTCCTCACCGTTCAGGTCTTCTAGTTTGTAAGTTAAAGGGCTTGTTATTGTAATTGATTTGATTTTAAACAGCTCTTCTGTCCAGTTAGGTGTGTAACCTTTTTCGAACGTTTTTTTCCATTTGGAAATTCTAACAAAATTGCCTACTTGGAATTTTGCTTTAGACTCTATTACCTGATCATTTTGCAAGGCAAGATACACCTCCTGTTCATTTTTGTGATCAGACGCTCTTGTAGGAGTCATGCCTAGAGATCTGTGAACTGTTTTGTTGTATCTCTCAATTAATTCTGGCAATACATCCAGATATTTGTATGTGTTGTTTGCTGTAAAAAATCGCCACATACATGATTTCAATGTACGGTTAAATCTCTCCACAACAACTGCTTTTCCTTCATTGAATGTGTGATATATTACAATTTTGAGGGTTTTGAGAAAGCTCTGGAATGTCCTGTTTAAGAATTCCGTTCCTTGGTCTACCCAGAGAAAGCCAGGCTTTCTTCCCCCTTTCAAACTGGTTTTAAACGCTTGAACTATTTCAATCACTGTTTTGTGTTTAATGGGCACACTCCATGCATATTTGCTGAAAACATCAATGACATTCAAGAGATATTTGTATACCTTGTTTTGCTTGCTGAATGCTTGCATGTCAACAAGATCTGCACTCCAAATATTGTCAAAACCACTTGAAATAACTCGGCATTGAGGAAACTTTCTTCTGATTGGGAGATGAAGTTCTTCAGCCAAATTATCAGTCCATTTCATCAACGCCTTTTTTCATTTCCCAGCCCTATTTTAAGTTTCAAACTAATCAGTGGTCAGACTACTAATGCCTTGGCAGCTTTCTCACCCAAAGTCTTGCCAGTGTATTTTGGTAACTGGTCCAGCATTTTTCTAACAGCCTGTTTCTTGTCTCCATAAGTGTATGCAATGTCGTGCTCTTTACAGATTGCATCCAGTTCATTTACTGGTGGGCCATTGTCTAATGGATTGCCAGGCCCACAGTAGTTGTAACCAGGTAAAGTTAATCCTTTCTTTGGTTAAAGAGGTAAAATGGCTTTGTGAATATCTATTGGGCCTCCTTCCTTGTGAGGTAAGAATTTTGTTTTTTTAGAACCACAAACAGAAAAGAGTGATCTAGCTATTTTCTTACCATTTTTGGTCGTTCCTAAAGTAACACTTTTAGAATCAGTAACTGATTTACGTTTTAGACAGTAGGATTTCATATTTATATATTTTGCAAAGTATTTGCATAATCATTGATTATACTTTTATTTCCCATGCTAGGATTAAGGGTAAAATCCAGTAAAATGTCTATAGGTGTTTTTCCCATTGCTCTGTTTTTGATGTAATACACGCAGTATGAACCACACATGATAGAATCTAGGTTCTGAATTTGAGCTGAATTATACACAATTTCCTTTTTTCTAATGTATTTTACAACCATATCAGGTGGAGGAACACCGAAAGGGTCAAAATATTCATACTTGCTGGAATCAGTGTACATTACAACCCAGTGTGTCCCTGGTCCAGCAAAGTAGTCTTGCAGATTAATGACCATGCATTCATTTTTAGCAGGCTTAGCTGGTAGCATATCTTTGGAAAAAGTCCCTCTGTAGTTTTTCACTGACTTTAACATGTGATCAATGTCATGATTATTTAATGGGTTCCAGGGAGGACCAGACCTCTGGCTGCCCGAGTTCCTGGCAGGACCAACCCCTTTGCTGTCTTTTTTTAAAATCCTTTATCCAAAAGACTTGGCAGAATAGATCCTGCAAGACTGGCAAGAAGCATAGGCCAGAAACCTCCCATCTTGCTCATTTGAGCTTTAGACATAGTTAGGTCAAGTCCTTTATTTAGATTCCTGTGTTTATTTATTTTTGCAATTTGTCTGTCTGTTAGCATTAATTTGTCTGTTCCAGTGAGTTGACTAGGGCCAAGTCTAAGCTTTACACTAGTTTTCTTGTTGAGAGCATCAGCTATCTTTTTCTTTTGATTTGTTGTAAGACTAATTGAATATTCTGAATACATTTATATAATCTTATATTATATTTTACAGAAAAACTCCAAGAATGAGGATGCCATTGAAGGGAGAATTTGCACTCAGGAGAAGCCCTTTTCCTCGCCTAAGTCTACGACTTTGAGGAGTACCCGCACCAGCCACTGCCTTGCTTGTGGCCCCATGAATTGCTCCGGAGGCTGCAGCTAGTCCCAATGAGGGTAAAATACTTTTAAGAATAGTGGGACCAACCCTAGCAATGAGTGAGGCAAGGGCACCCAGAAACCCACCCTATTTTTGCACTTGAGTTTTAGACAGCTTTATAGTGACAGCTTTTTTGCTTTTCCTTAGTTTATCAATCTGTATTTTTGTAAGCCCTAGCGTATCTGTACCACCTATTTGTGATTTGTTTATTGAAATAGACACACCAGTCTTATTCAGGTATGTTTTTTTAATTGCTTCTCTTTTTTTGCATTACTTAAGTGAAATCCTACACCTTTGTAAGTCATTATTATATATTATACTAATACATTTTACAAACAGTAATTATTTTGTAGGGAGGCCACACCTGCCCCTCACCAGCCCTGTTGACTCAATAAAGTCACAAACCGATAATGCATTGTTGTGTTTTTTATTTACACTTGTTTTTACTTTACATAATTTCTTTTTTTATTAGTCTACAATCTTTAATGCCTGTGCCTGAAATTATTTGATTGATAAGAGCTCTTGCATTTGAATACTGATTTGAAACTGGTTCACTCATAGACATTGGAACTGCACTGTTCATAACCTCAGGATTAACGTTTTTACGTGATTGCTTGATTTTAGTGATAATGCTTTCAATGGATTTGTTGCCCAGCTGTCTTGCTTGCATTTCTGCAATGCTCTTAGCTGTATTTGAAGCAATCTGCTTTGCAAAAGGGAGCTTTTCAGTCAGAATCTTTGCTCCAGAAGAAAAAGCTTTTTTGGCAAGATTAAAAATATTTCAAAAAATGTGACCTCCCACGATTTTTCGTTTGAAATAATAATTACGCCTCATCTATATATACATTCAGCGTGGCTGAGACTAGTGAATATAGTCTCAGCAACAGGTTGGTCACGTGATAGCCTTAAATCTTCCATAACATGCATACCACCGTTCTGAACACAGAGTCTCGGCCACGCTGAATGCCATATCACATCGTGAGTGTATTCCTCCGCTTGTTGTGATACACTCGTTAATGGCAGCCATGTTTTCGTCAATTCAATTTCTAAACATCGATTTCCCATGAATGTAAAACTTGTATGCGGTAAAATTCGAATCACAAGAGTGTAATATTGTGAACTCTACTAATTATAAGGACTTTGAATACAACAGCAATATTTATACTTCATTGAGCGAGTAAGGCAACCAATCCCGTCTGCATAATCTTCGATACACACAGAAACCCACTGAGTGCTTTTGCTGATGAGGAATCATTAATTTAATGTATGCTTAGAAGGATAAAACTTAGAAAAACTGCTTCTGAGCTATCCGATAATATCGAACTTCGGAATCGGACGGATTCCTACAGAAGAAACTTCCATTCGATTACTGACTCCATCAGTCGACACCGAATGATCGAAGTGTGGAGCTCGTCAAACAGTGTGAAGGCAGTTAGAACTTAGACCACAGGTTCCGGCCAGAAAGCATTTACTTGCGAGAGTATAACCATAGATTCACGAAATCAGCCCGGAGCCATAGGAATTCTTTTCGCTGCGTTTATAGTAGGTCCAAAGATCGCGTGTATTACCAAAGACTATTCATAACTGTATAATCTTTGGTATTACTATACACAATCGCACGTGCTCAAGGCAGATTGCAACCTTATAGACACGTTCGCGCTAAAAGTAGTTCTCAAGTGATTTCCTGAAAATCTCATAGATTAGTTTTATTAGAACACCAAATTTGTGTTTATCTATCAGGATAAATAATTGGAGTGAAATAGAATCGCCTCTTTTTACTCTCAATGGTCTTCTGATCATGTTGAATTTTGATTGGTAGAATCATTGGAATGCGGAACCGAAGGTCTAGACGCCAGATGAAAGCGTGGAAAACTATGTCATAGGATGATGCCTGAGAATAATGCGAATTTTGTCTTTGAACATAGGCAAAGATTTGATACATTTTATGTCATCAGGCAGTGTATTCCACAGAGCAGCCCCAGAGTAAGATAGGCTCGATTTGAACAAATCAATGCGAGGCTGAGGCAGGAGAAATTTGTCACGACCTCTGAATGATGACTGCTCAAATAGTTTGGTTAGATATTCTGGTGTTCGGCCATCTTTTACCTTTTTCACAAGCACACACTTATTGAGTGGCAGATGGTTATGGAGAGGCAAAATGTCAAGCATTTCCATTTTCCTTTCAGTGCTGAGAGATTTATTTGGGATCATAAGCTTAGAAGCTCTTCTGTAAAGTGAATTAACTCTCTTCAAATTAGCTTCACTACAGTTATCCCACAATGTTGATGCGTAATTGATGTGTGATATGATGTGGGCACTGAAAAAGATTTTGCAGGTTTCCGTGTCTACAAAGTGCCTCAGCTTTGACAGTAGAAAGAGATTTCTTGAAATCTTTTTGCACATTAGATTTATGTGTGAATTCCAGTCTAACTGTTCGTCAATCATCACCCCAAGCACTTTGTGTTCTTTCACCTTTTCTATCGGCTCTGCATCAAGTGAGAGTGGGAGTGACAAAGGATGTAGTTGATGTTTTTGCCTTGTGGTTATCACCATATACTTGGTTTTGGACGGGTTGAGGACCATATGATTTGAAAGACACCAGCAACATATTTCATCAAGACTCTTTTGGAGTTTATCTGCCACAGTTTCGGTTGAGCTGTCCGCGGTAGACAGCGTTGTATCATCTGCAAACATGTTGCATGAGACCTTTCTATCTGTGATATGCAAGGGTAGGTCATTTATGAATAAGCAGAATAAAAAGGGAGCCTAGTACAGATCCCTGTGTGTCGAAGTTTATCTCTGGTTACTGATAGGTTCATCCTCAGAGAGACGACATAGTCGCCCTCGAGGGGAGAGACCTTTAGATAACAATGAGTTTACAACCTAAACTCAACCACCACTCCTTGGGGGGACACCACGAACATCAAGCATGCCAACCCACATGTGAATAAAAGACCACTGAATCGGGGAATAAATAAACAAATTAAAGTTTATTCAACAATAACATTGACAATGATGAAAGAATGCTCTCACAAGAGCCAAGCGATCCCCCAAATACAACAACCTGGGATCAAAACACACACAGGTGACTCACGCGTCCCCCCTGTGGTAATAGGGAAAACCTCTTCCCTCTTTCTCCCATCATTTCACCTGAACTTGGGAGAAAATTCACAAACATCCCAAAAAAAAACCAAAATTCACAGCTCTTCCAACCACTCGTTCTGACGAGCATCCTCAGAACGATAACAATCTCACCAAGAAATGGAAGAGAAAACAGTCCACAAAATATGACAACAAGTCACGCTCACTCCCATACACAACAACCCGCACAGCTTTACAAAAGCATTTAACAACCCTTGTTAAATAAGCTTAAACCCAAACTTCTCCCAAATTACCAATTCCGAAACACCATCCCCTTCCAGAAGAATTACTAGAATTTTTTCTACAACCAATTTAATAGAAGTCACTCCCGTCAACTTCCATACAACACACTGCCATCACCGCATACCAAAAACCCCCTTCCCCCTACTCTGGCTCCTCCCATTCTTCCCCCTACGAGTAGTGACAACTTCTGCTCAAAACCCTGAATGGCGGAAAGTAAACAAGCAGGCTCCACGCTGCTATAACACTCACTCGCACAAGCCACGCCTCGCTGACACACTCACGTGAAACCACACACACGAGTAGCACTCAATGTCAATAATAACAAGCGAGGAAAATGAACAAAAGGACCAAACCTTACCATTTCCGTCGCCAGGACCCTCTCTTGGTCCAGAACGTTCCAACCCCCACGTGACTATTCCACAGTACACAGCGTTAGAACTATCAAACAATAAACACAACCAAATCTCACAAAATTCCAAAGTGACTCTTACCCTCTCCCAACCTTCTCAATCTCCTGAAAGGAAGAAATTGTCCCAAACCCATGCTTGAACAATTTATCCAGGGTAACACATAGTCCAAACTCCGAAGTCACTAGCAGTCCACACCGACAGGCGTTCAACCTGCGTCTCCCGGTGTCCACTCAGACAAGCGGCCCTCCTACAAACAGGCCCCTCCCCTCTTGTCTCGTCGTAAGATTAAAATACTGACCTACAAGCGCCAAACTTGTTTTTCCCCTAGTCAGTTTAAGTTTAGAAAGTCAAATTCTAACTTCGGCAGATGCAGCCCCAGTCATCTGAGCTAGTATGATAAATGTCATCCTACGAAAGAATCAAGTCAAATACCACACTACTCACGTTGCATGACCTCCTGCAACAAATAGCCGTGACATTACACCGCCTTGCGCGCGTGTACGCACTAGCGCTTTCCAACCCCTCTGCCTCCGATCATCTCCTTCCTAATGATCAGGCCGCCCGTGCGGACTTCCCACCTTACCCAAGGTGTATTTCGTTTGACCCCTTACCAATAGTTCCAAAACCAGTCTAACGGAATCGTAGTCACAAGCTACAAACGAAGAATATACTTGCATGACTGTAGAAACCAATACAGCCGGACCGAGCGCTCCCGCGCTCTCCCCGCGTCGTCTGCAGCCTCGCGTCTAGACTCCCGTCCAGCGCAGCTTCCCTCAGAGGAGACGACTTGACCCGAGATCCACCCGTGCGGACTCGAACGTGACGATACTGCCGCGCTCCACCAGCAGTAGACGCAGTACCCGTAGAATTACGTTGAAACCGAGGAACGAACAGTAGGTAGACCAGTAGACCGGTAGAGGATCGGGCGGCAAACCAGTAGCCCCCGCGCGCGACTCAGTACACAGATAACAGCGCAGAGTACAGAGTCGGGTAGAAGAAAAAGCCTGAAACACACAACCGTTTTGCCCCTATAAGCAACAACCCTTTCCCCTCTGAATTTACTCAAGCGAGATTCAATATTCAAACGGCGCATTTAACCCAGGCGCCCCAGTTAAACTGCCCACTCGCTCCCGGCGAGAAAAATTGAATTAACACTCTTTTACACATAAGGTGAGTTCATAAATCATTTCCAACTGGAGATAGATACTCATTCCCGCTATTCCCCACAGATTTACTTTAACTTAGAGATATGAATCACCCAAGCCCAAACGGACGACCTATTTCCCGCCCAAATCAAATGGTCAGCCACACACACACGTGGCAAGAGAAATATAGTGAAACCATACATCACCTCAAACCAGGCCGTGGTCCCGGTCCACAAAACTTCGTCCTAGTCACCAGGAAGACTCCTTCCTCCACTCTCATGTGTCCCAAACCAACCAGAGCTGACACAGAGATTTTCCAGCAAGGCCAACCGCCTCACCCTGCCACCCATTGTGGCTTCACGGTCAGCGGAGCCCCTCACACCGCTACCGCCCCATCCCAGCGATGGGTAAGATCTGCCTAGACTAACGCTATCGAACTCGGGTGTCCCGTCTCCCACGTGATTAACCGCCAATCACTAATGAGGATTTTCCCGCCCTCTAGAATTATCTCCAATCATCGTCTTACAGGTTTCGCGGGCTATGAAACCCGTGCTAACATAAGTGAGGCCCCCGTGCATTCCTATAGACCCCTGCACGTGGCACCCCAACCCCCTTCCGAGTGACGTCACACCCCCCTGTCACTCAGAGGTCTGTCGCAACGCGCCAAACAGCCGTTTGACCGCATCGCACAGAACACGACTACTCTCTGACAATCCAACCACATCACCTAACGATATTTAATCACCCTTTTTGTCGCGCAACACGCGACAAGGACAAATAATCTCTGTAACGTTTCCTCACACAATAGACATGTATTATTTCGTTTTCTAAACACAATTCCAGAAATGTTTCAACCAGTTCTTTATTTCAACACGAATTCGAGTTTATTTCACGAGGAGAACAATTTAAGCTTCAACATTATAGAAAGTAACCATAACATATAGCAGACGAAGTGGGAACAAAAAACAACAGAAAGACACAATAATAAGACTGCATAGAGTAAACTTCGTCAAAATGTGGAAGATGTTCTCAGGCAATTATTCCACTTGTATCGTATTTAAATCGCGTTTGGGTGAAGACATCCTATTGAGTGAAAATGGTGTCAATGAGCAGTTGCCTGACTAGAGAGTGGAAAGTATTGCTGGATGCAGTGACAACTCCCAGCATCCTCTGAGTTTGCTGACGTTGCAACGAGGCTTCCCTCCATTGTTCAGCTTTCCCTCTCTCCCCCAGCCCCCTCTACACCGTCCCACTGCCCCCACCCCCACCCCACCTCTGTCGTCGTCTTACGGAGCAAATTTTATTTATTTATTTGATTGAGTGTGCTTGTATGTGTGTATGAGTGCGAGCTTCGTGTTAGTAGATGCCATGCATGTTCGCCTGTGTGCATGTCAGTGTCCGTGTCTGAGTTTGCCCCACTATGTATGTGTATGTCTGTGACCCTGTCTGTGTCTGTACCTCTACTCCTGTCTATGTCCGTGTCTCTGTTTGTGTCCCTGTCTGTCCACCCATCTATGTCTGTCTCTGTCTGTGTCCCTATCTGTGTCTGCCTCTCTATGTCTGTCTATGTGTGTGTCCCTGTTTGTGTCTGCCTCTCTATGTATGTCTATGTTTATGTCCATGTCTGTGTCTGCGACTTTATGTCTGTCTATGTCTGTGTCCCTATCAGTGTCTGCCTCTCTATGTCTGTCTGTGTGTGTGTCCCTGTCTGTGTCTGCCCCTCTATGCCTGTCTATGTATGTGTCCCTGTCTGTCTGCCTCTCTATGTATGTGTTGTGAATGTAATGTGAGATGCCTGCAGAAGGTTCGGGAACTTTCCTCCTTTGTCTGTGAGAGGGGGTGAAGGCGATTTCTGCCTTGTCAGCACGCAGAGGGTCAGGGGGTCAGAATTAGTCAGCAGAATGCTGGGAGGGGACTGGAAATTTCCCATCCCAATACGCAGTAACCAACTGACCACTGATTGGTCCTCGTCGGTCAGGGGGGAGCGGGCGTCCCCTCCAGTTTGCCGACGTGGCAATGCAGAAGTCGCTTAGAATGATCCCGAACCCAAGCACGGGACTATTTAAACGTGTGTGCATGCGAGGGTAACGTCACTGGAAGCTGAGAGCGCTTGGGAGGCTGTAGGAGCCGTATTGAGGCGCAGCCTGAGCAGCACGAGTGACCGCTGTGGGTGCACGAGTGATTGCTGTAAGCGCTGACCAGTCATGGAATAAAGATCCTGTAGAAAACTCACGCCTGAGTCCTCCTTCTACTTTCTTGGCGCAAGCTGGGACGGACCATAAGTAACAGACCACCTTCCCGAAACAACTGGTTCCCAGACAGAGAAATTGAAGTAGAAGCCATGGAAAAGGACACACGCGTGATCAGATTGGCAGCTCACGACTACAGAGAAGATTCACCGGAAGAGGACATAATGCCAATGATAAAACTTCTGCTGCAGAAACAAAAGGAAAGGGAACAGAGAGACGTACAACGTCAGAAGGAAGAGGAGCAGATATCATCAGCAGCATCATCATCATCATCATCATCATCATCATCATCATCATCATCATCATCCAAAAAAGAGAAAGAAAACAAAAAAACAAGATGACTTTCTGTGTTTGTACTTCTTAGAATATTTCGATGCCTTCCGGCAACTTCTTCAGCAAAGAAAAAAATGGCGTCAAGATGTCGTATAAAAAGAATTACGTCTGCTATGACGTAAGACATTCCCACAGTCTTGGATGTCCCGACTCGCTGCTGACGAGGGAGGAGAGCATACAGGCTGCAGGCAAGGTGCGCAGCGAGTGCAACAACCTGCTGCAGCACCACTCCCTCTTCCACATCCCCACCGCCAAACCCATGCGCCTGGAGGAGTTCGAGCAGACCCAGGCCCAGGCCACGTCCGTGGTGTCCCTGTACCTCAAGGACAGCTGGATCTTCACACCGCGGGTGGGTATCCGCACCTGCCTGCGCGACGTGGGCAAGGGCTGGTTCAACATCCACGAGACAAATTGGGAAGTCTACCAGATCTCCAAGCTTAAAAAATTCATGGAAATGGTCAAGTTCATGATGCAGGATACAATGCGGTTCCTCATCCAGGATTCGCTGTGGAAGTTCACTCAGATGATGGTCGATGCCTGCCACTCCACATTCAACGTTCCTGATGACTTCGTATGGGGGTCTGAGGTCACCGTTAGCATCTACAAGCCCAAGAAGAATGCCCTGTTTCTGGTGGACCTGGTGGTGGACCAGGATGGCGTCCACTACAGCACCAACGTCAACTCCTTCGAGACGGTCCTCATCTCCCATTTCGACAGGGCCATCGCCTCCACTCAGAATGTGCCACAGCTGGAGAAATACGTATTGGAGGACATCTTCTGGTCGGGCACGCCCCTGCTGGAGTCCGTGGGCTCCAAGGAGCCGCCCGTGGAGGAGCTGCGGGAAAACATCCGCAAGGCCATCATCCCGCTGAAGGCCTACGCCAAGGCCTACGAGGCACAAGGCCGCTCCGCTGCCGAAGTGAAGAGCGAGGTGGAGATGCACCTGAAGGAGAAGGATATCGTGGAAGCCACAATTCCCTTCAACATCGTCATCGGACCGTTCTACATCAATACCGAGACGAAAAATATCTGGTGCGGTGAGCCGTTGTAGTGAAAAAAAGCTGAGGCCTATCGACTCCTACAGCTAACCTTCTCACGGACTTTGGCAACACAGTTCGCGTTGTCTGATGCAGGTGTGCTCAAGTGCTACAGTGAGTACCACCCCGCATGTTATTTGCATTCTGTTGGAAGATGATAGCAAAAATACAGGCTCGGTCGAACCACATTCAAGATGGCGATGTTGCGCAGCTAATGGAAACGTTAGCGAAGAATTGCCTTTAAAAATGAATGGACAGACTTTTGAGCGTTAGAGCTTTGAACTTCGGGCTGTGTATCAAGAGCTGAGAGAGTTTCAGAGGTCCTGTTGTTTGAGTGTATGATTCTACGTTCCATTGTGAGGAAAATAAAGTTGCTGCGTTCTCCTCTAATACGCAAACTTATCGTTTCTGCGATCGACTGTAAAGCGACAGACGAGCACCAAGAGATTCTAAAGAACCCGTTTTATAGCCTAAAATGCTAGCAACAACATACCTGCATGCCAATACGTCGATAGATTGTGGCCGGCTGTATAACACGTAACATTTGTTACGTAACATGAGTTGGATGTCATCATCATCATCATCAGTTAGGGGTTAGGGAGACAGGGATAGGAGAGAAGGAATTGGCATGGGTCGTTCAGTGGGTTGGATTTCAGGAATGAACATTTTTGAGCTAATTCTTCTACGAAAACGAAATCGAAAAGGAAAGATGAGATAAATGATGTAGACGTATGATGTGCGCGAATGTGTGCGAGTGTGCGTGTGTTTGTGTTGTGTGTGTGTGTGTGTGTGTGTGTGTGTGTGTGTTTGTGTGTGTGTGTGTGTGTGTGTGTGTGTGTGTGTATGAAAGTGTGTGTTTGTATGTGTGATGAGGGAGGGAGGGACTGACAGAGACAGACATACACACAGAGACACATAGAAAGAGATAGACAAGGAAAGAGAGGGAAAGAGAGAGAGAGAGAGAGAGAGGAGGGGGGAGGTAGAGAGAGAAAGAGAGATAGAGAGAAAGAGAGAGATAGAGAGGGACAGAGAGAGAAAGAGAGACAGATATATATATATATATATATATATAGAGAGAGAGAGAGAGAAAGAGAGATATAGAGAAGGAAAGAGAGAAAGAGATAGATAGAGAGAGATAGAGAGGGAGAAAGAGAAAGACAGACAGAGAGAGATAGAGAGGGAGAGAGAAAAAAAGAGAGAAAGAGATAGAGATAGAGAGAGAGAAAGAGAAAGAGGGAGAGAGAGATTGACAGGAATAGAGAGATAGAGAGAGTGAGAGATATTGATTGATTGACTTTATTAAGGCCGACGACTCATCTCACATAACAGATAACGTATAATCATGGGAAGTGTTACACATAGGAGTGGACATCTCCCTTAATACATAGACTGCAATCTAAATAATTTGCTGTCAACATCATTCTACAAATATTTTTTGAAACCCTATAGTACATTGCATTAAAATTATCGCATATTTACATGTTAAAAAAAAAATCATCTTTGCACAAGAATGTATCTATATGTTACAAAATCTTACAATTGTATTGCGTCAAAAGTATTCGTACAAATACAATTAAAAGCTGCCGTCATTGCAGATTCAACTGATATTATAGTCACACACGTTCGTTCAATCTTGCCTATACTTGATTACTAGAAGAATTCCAACTGTTCACAACGTAGTTTAAAAGCATGAAATATGTACATAGCAACGTCTCGCGTTTTCGTTACATCCTGTCCATCAAGCAGATATTTTACCTCGGCATACTGTGCCCTCTGTAAGCGTTTTAAAATAGATTTCCGCCTCAGATCATCGTAAACATCACAGTGGATTATCAAGTGACTTTCATCTTCGTAACCTGTTCAGAAAGGAGACTCTTTTCCTGAGATTTGCTCATTTGTTTTATTGGCTTTAAGATCGTTGTTCCTGAAACGGAAGCGAACAAATGCATCCCTAATTTGTTTATATGCTTACATTGTTCAGATAGCTTTCGCACTCTATATTGCGTTTGAAGGATCTATACAGCATAGAGTGATCGCTCACAGTAAGTCTCATATTCCATTCTTGTAAGTAACAGTCTGGCAGTCTCTGTCTGAGGGCCCGAATAAAACCTTTTTCATGATCAGTTCCTCCGTTTGTCCACACATAGGCAACCTCAAGCTTTGACAGACAATTCTGGATGGATCGTGTCCAGTTCATCTTTACTGATGCACATGTATTCTCTTTTAACAGTATAACATAAGCTTGTTTAGGCAGTCTATCGACTGCCATCTTACAAAGCGGTAGCCAGTATTTCACCGCTCGTATTTTGTATTTATGTACAGAGGATATTTTCCCAATTCACTATGGCATATATTGTTTAAACTTTTAACACTTATATTTAAAAAAACTCTTGCATGCGAACATTTCAATTTTCCACTTCCCATAACTCGGATCCGTAAAGCAATGATGAATGTATCTGCTCATCATATAATCAGAAGAAAACGTTAGTGTTCATAGTGTGCAGATTCCACATCGTCTTAAGCAACTGCATGGTTTTCGTTATCGCTTTTACTGTCAGACTATTAAGCGCGGACGACAGAGATAGCCTAGTAGTGAATACAAGTCCCAAATATTTGCCTCGATTTACCACTTCTAAAATCGTACTTCCCAATGACCACCGCTCTCGTCGGCCCTGAAATCCCGCCCTTCGAAAGACCATGACTTTAGTTTTGTCAGTATTAACGGAGAGACCAAGCTCTTGGGAAGCTTGATAGAGATTTGCCATTTGGCATTGTAAACCAACAGGTGTACTAGTAAGCAACAAAATGTAATCTGAAATATAAGAGAAAAGATCTCAGCCGTACCTGGTAACAATTGTACTCCATGCCTCCCGTGTCTACAGATATACTTTGCAACATAATCAATAAATAAACAAAAAATATCGGGGACTCTACTGACCCCTGCCTTACGCCGGCCGAGCAGTCAAAACAGTATGTGGTGGCACCATTCCACCGTACACACGCTTCATTCTGCAAGTATACTGCTCGAAGCATTCCTAGGAAATTGGTTGACAACCCTGCCTCGGACAAAACTTTCCAGAGGCAGGACCGGTCAACGCAGTCAAAGGCCTTCAGGAAGTTATCAAATGCGACATAGAGCTTCCCTCGACGACTACCATGCACATGCTTGACCGCAATTGAAAGCAGAGTGAACATATGATCAACGGTCGAGTGGTCCCTCCGAAACCCTGCCTGCTCAATGCAAGACTTGCCTTCCTCTTCCGCTCAGTCTCGCAGACGTTGGGTTAATACATACATACATAGTTTACTGATGCTACTCAGCAATGATATTCCTCTATAAATTTGGGGATTTAACCTATCACCATTTTTATGTATATGAATAACTACATATTTGTACCAGCACTGTGGAAAGCATTGTCTTTCAAATAGAACATTGAAAAGCGAAACAACGATCAATGATATAGCACGACTTTACATTTAGCTCAGAATCTAGCAGTTTAGTAAGCTGTAGCCAGGCTGAAACCTGAGCCCAATGCCCCACTTACAGGTCAAGCCCAGCCGCTGAAGCCACATTCCACTGTCAGCGCCTGCTTTGTCTCCATCACTTCTGCTGACGTTTGTGAGTGAATATCTTTACTCTGCAATTTTGTAAATTACTAAAACTTCTGACACTGGAGATCAACTCTTCATGTTGTCTTTGGCTATGTTTGAGAGTGATAGGAAAGTTAGTTTTCCAGAACTGACGAACAATGATAGGTCAAGCCCAGCCTCTGAAACCACATTCCACTGTCTGCAGCCTTCTCTGTGTACATCATTTGTGCTGAACGCGGCTACTTCACGCTCAAGTTTGTGAGTGAATATCTCTACTCTGCAATCTTTGAAGTAACTGAAAGTTTCTGACATTGGAGGTCCACTCTTTGTTTGAGAGTTCTCGGAAAGTTTAGCCTAGCCGCTAAAGCCACATTCCACTCTCTGCAGCCGTCATTGTCTCCATAATTTCTGCTGAGGTTTGTAAACATTTTGAAATGACTGAAACTTTCTGACATTGCAGACAAACGTTTTATGTTGTCTATGGCTAAGTTTTTGAGTTTTCGGAAAGTTGGAATTCCAGCATGACTGACAATGGAAGTGACTCTCACCAATCTACATACTCAAGCCGAGCATCAACGCCGACTTCAAGTTTTGTGTAGAATCTGTGGAGAAAGATTGTCAAAGAAATATTACAACAGAACGGTCGCACTAAATTTAACTCAGGGAAGGAGGCGACGAGTGATACGATGAGGTTCCCAGCCACCAAGCTCTATAGCTATATAGTAGCATAGCTATAGAGCTGCGTGCTCCAGGACAGCCCAGCCTGGCCAACTAAAGAGCCCAGCTGAAACAGACGTGATATAACAACCCGCAAACTTAAGATAATCCCCAGGCATATCGTCAATCCCAGCAGCTTTTTAATGACATATATTTGCTAGTGCCTGTCTTACCTCAGAGAGAGAGAGAGAGAGAGAGAGAGAGAGAGAGAGAGAGAGAGAGAGAGAGAGAGAGAGAGAGTTTTATCCCGTGCTAACTTTCAGAGGTAATATCATCTTAAATAGTGAACAGGTAAGCCCATTTATTTTTGTTGTTGTGGTGATGGTGTAGTTGTGGTCGTGCGGTGGTGGTGCGGTGGTGGTGTGGTGATGGTGGTGGTGGTGATAGTGGTGGTGTGGTGGGGTGGTAGTAATGGTGGTGGGGGTGGTGATGCATATGGTGGAGGTGGTGGTAGTGGTGGTGGCAGTTATGGTGGTGGTGGTAGTAATGGTGGTGGTGGTGGTAGTGGTGATGGTGGTGGTGGTGGTGGTGGTGGTGATGGTGGTGGTGGCAGTGGTGGTGGTTTCGGTAGTGATGTGGAAGGGCTAGGAGTGGGTGGGATAGAGATGAGTTGAGCAGTAAGACAGAGATGGTGCACACACGTCAACAGGAAAGAAGTAATTGAAGGCCGAACAATAGATACAAACCCAGGCACTCATTATTCACACACTCGTGAAGAGATGTCAAACCCAGGAAACGGAAGAGACGCTAGTTCTTGCCCATCGTCCAAACATAGCTGTCTGCAGGCAGTGCGTGTGGGGACTTTGCATAAATAGCGCACTGCCACCTCTGACACAGCCACCAGCTGTCGTCGATGCATGGAGACTGGACTCACCTCCACAGAGTCCTCTTGCCTGAGCAGCCACAGTAAGTGACACGTGGTACTTCTCTCTCTGCTGGGGGTGTTGCCATCTGTGCTGGAGGTTTGCTGACTTGCTTTCACTTGAATGGATTATTGGATTTAAACTGAGTTTTGACAGGGCGATAGCTTGCTTCTCTATCCTCCATGAAACATCTAATAGCATACATGCATTAATTAACCTATCCATCCATCCATCCATCCGTCCGTTCGTCCGTCCATCCATCTATTCATCCGTCGGTCTGTCCATCCCTCCATCCATCCATCCATCCATCCATCCATCCATCCATTCATTCATTCATTCATTCATTCATTCATTCATTCATTCATTCATTCATTCATTCATTCATTCATTCATTCATTCATTCATTATTTATTTATTTATTTATTTATTTATTTATTTATTTATTTATCTATTTATTTATTCGCCTACCCAATACTGTATTGACTCGTTAGTTATTCAATATTTCTGTCTTTCTTTCATGTAACCTTTCATCCATTCATTTACCCATTTGCTGTCACCAAAACTCCTATGCCTGCACACAGTAAGGAAAAATCCTATGCTTAAGATGAAAATATAATTCACAGAATAGTTTATTCAAAATTATTATCAGAGGACAGGACCCTTTCATTGACAGACCTGCAGACTCAGATCAAAGTTAGGTCTTTCTTTGTTATGCACGTCAATATTGTTATTCATGTTTTTCTGCGTCTCTATCTAGCTCTTGTCCGATGTAAACGGTGACGTGGAGACAGGCAGCAGAGACGAGAAGGAAAAGTAGCTCTGCTCCACGACAGCTGCAGTCCAGACCAGGTTAGTCCCTACAGGGCTTGCTTTGTCTGACAGACTGTCACGTACACGGTGCTCTCTGGTCAGCCAGGCACTCCTTGTGTTACCATTAGTGCAGGTTTGCTAAATGTGTGTATAACTCCCTCTGTTGTTGCTCACACACACTTCACCTATGCTCACACCCGTCCACCATATACCATCCGGAGTACCTCCAAAACCTGCCAGCGGCAACTGGGTAATCCTGAAAAACGCGGAAAGACGTCAAATGACACATACCACGATCTAAGAAGTTGGAACAGAACAGGGGAGATGAAAAAGCTGGAATCTTCTACAATGACTTCAATCTTTCACAAACTTTACAAGAAATACTCCACATCCAGATTTAATCGCAAGTTTTTAAATAAAAACCTAAAAGACCAGTGGTTTTCTGTTTGCACGGATAATATTATTGCAATATTTGCGGTTTTGTAATTTCATAGTCTGAGTGTCCATTGAACGTGGGTACAATGCATATACTTGCTTCTCCTGCTCATGCTACATGTGTTCCAGTGTGTCTGTTCTCGTACTCTAACACCTCCTGTTTGCCTTAGAGTACACTTTCCCCCTCCTTCTCAACTCACCCATTCATACATCTATTACGCATTTTTCTGGAACAGAATCGTGGAAGCCTTTCCAGTGACGTCATCTAACGACCTCTGACCTGAGATGCTGTGCTAGAGAGCAACACGGGACAAAGTGGCGCTGACTTGGTGACGTCACGTGTCGTGAGTTCCTCAGCCTTCTGCTGCACTGACTTCCTGGACAGAGTAAGGCGTGATAGAGAAGTTTCAGCTTGGAAGTGTCCTCCTCATAGTTATTCCTTCAGTATCCAGGGTTCTGTGTTTGTATTTGGTACAGAGTGTTAGCCCAAATGTAGTCCTAGCTTTTTCTAATTTATATTGTATAAATGCTGTGATGTACAATATGTCACAACAATAAAATTGAGGTGGAGTTTTTTCTGTTTGGGCAAGATTCACTCTACAAAAAGTACATGAAAAATGTAAGAATGGCGCAACACATGCAACAGGACGCACATGCATGCATGTATTCGATTTAGTCATGTAGACATATTCAAAGATGAGTCATAATTAAAACATTGTCTTTTAAAGATGAATATCAAGAGAGATTAATGTATTTACATTGTAAAAACAGAACAAACAGATAGCGTTTGCTGTTGACATATACATGTCCTTTAGTTTCTCCGTGGATTTGAGTTTGCTTCCAATAAAAACGTATGGAATACACGCTCTCAGCCTCAATGGAAGCAGGAATTGTGGTCTGGTGGTGATGGTGGAGGAAGCAGGGATGTGACTGACACTGAGTTACCTGCAGGCGTGCTGAATGGTCACTTTGTAACGTGGACTTTGCCTTGGGGTGTTCACAGTCTGGCAGCGCGTCTGTCCCTGTGCTAGCATGACATCGACAGGATCGAGGAATAAACTCCAATTACAGGAATGGCTTTAAGAGAGAAAGATAGACTGCTCGAAGCATACCGCGAGTGGGTTACCTACCTTTGTAAAAGAAAAGAGCATCGCATCGGATGACGTGTACCTAGTATCTGCCTTGACACGGTGACCTTGGGGTGATGTTGTGTAGCTGTGGTGTCCGCATGAATGTCCTGAGGAAATACCAGCGCTTTTTATGAACAATATCAGCAGATTTCAATCAAGATGGTCACGAACAAAGACATTGATGGCGCTGAAACTATCAAACATTTCCCTGTGGATGCATAGTTTTGATTACCAACATGGCGAGTGAGACAACAGTCATACCAGATTTATACTTCCCGGAAGATGACCAGGAACTGCAGACCTCCAGTGTGGAGGGGAAGGATTGGCATGGCCAGGGAGAAGGGCTGGAAGGAGGGAACACTGTGGACCTGACCCCAGAGGGCTTCATCCCCATCCACAAACTGACCCTGGGGGACCTCCCTGAACCCATCAGGACTCAAGAACACT
>JAWQFJ010002587.1:0-17500 GCA_034096865.1 Theodoxus fluviatilis
TGAGGGATGACGGAGGAGGAGTAGAAAGGAGGGCTGAAGGTAGGAGAAGCAGATGCGCGAGGAGGAAGCGAGACGAGGAAGGTAAAAGGAGGATTAAGGGGAGGTTAGAGAGGTTAAGCAGTCAGCGAAGTGATGGAGTCAGGAGGAGTGAGCAAGATAGCGTAGATGGAGCCGAGCCGAGGAGGGAGAAGATAGGAGCGAGGTAGGAGAGAGGAGGGGAGCGAGGAATCATGGAGTAGAGGAGGAGTAATGCGAGCAGAGCCCACAGGAGGACTAAACGCAGTCAAGCAGCTCATGAGCGGAAACACGGCAGCAGCGAGAGACGAAGGAGGTTAGGAGCCAGCGAGGAGGAGGAACAGATAAAGCCTGAGAGGGGATGCGAGGAGCTGCAGGTTAAGGGACAGGAGCGAGGAAGGAGGGAGGAAGACCGAGGAACAGGAGGCAAGGATAAGGAGCACAAGGCGAGCAGAGTGCAGGAGCGCCAGGCATGGAGGGAGAAGGAGGAGACCGGAGAAGATATTAGAGCAGGACCTTCATGTACTGGCTCTGATGGAGCGGTATGCACTGAGTGAGACACGGAGCAGCGGTAGAGAGTGACGAAAGGAGGAGCGTAAAAGATAACCGTAAGGAGGAGGAAGTAGAGATTAAACACAAGGCAGGAAACGCGTAGGACACAGGTAGGTGAGCCGCTGCGCCACCCAGGCGAGAGTGAGGAGGAGCACCCCAGAGAGATAGTAGCGTAGGAAACTAGTGAGGGAAGGCAGTGAGAGCGATGACACACCCCAGGAGCTATAAACCTCCCGAGGGGAGAGAAGACAGCGAGGAGAAAGAGGAGGAGAGGATGGATTAGGCTTTAGCGAGCCGAAGTAGAGAGAATATTCAGGAGCAAGGATTGTCCTCCTGAGCGCAGGAGCAAGGAAGATAGGACGTCGAGGGCATACGACGCAAAGGAGCAGAGAGACACGAAGGAGTGAGAAAGAGCTACGAGAGTAAGGCGATGACCCTCGCGACGAAATTCAGATTCATGATGAAATGAAAGAAGAAGAGATTGAGGATATGAAAGGAGAAAATAGCGGGACGAATAGACATGTAGATGGGAAGAGTCCCCTTTTCTCGACGACACTATGAATGAGAGTGTTTAGCTAAACGAGAAAGCTAGAATAGATTTCTCCATAAGATTTCAGAAGACTAATGAAATTCAGACAACCACACATGAGAGAAACCGCGAGAGAAACCCGAGACGCACAGAACGACTAGAATTGGATAGCAGCGAAGAGTGTCAATCGTGATTGAATTATATGAATTAATTAACGGTATATGATCCCTTCCAGGAGGAATACAGAAGAAGAATATGAGAGCAAAGACATGGAAGAGGAGGAGCGGACAAGATAGGAGGGAGTAGTTTGCACATGTGAGAGAGTTGAGCAGCCTAGGAAACGGGAGTGCAGGGCAGCTGAGGTCCCACGACGATGACAGAGAAGTCAGGAACGAATGGTCATGAAACGAGAAACCAACGAAGCACGACAGAATACATAATGAGAGAAGAAGAGATTAGAGAACGATCATTTAGGGAGGATATGAAGAGGATGAGAAAATAAGGACAGATATGAAGAGATAAAGACTGAGATCCTATGAAAAGGTGAGCAGAAAAGAGAGAGAGAAGGGAGGTCACGAAAGGAGGAGAACAAGCGAGGAGGCCAAATAGGAGGAAGCATGAGGAGGATGAGAGGACAAAAGGAAGCAGCTAGAGAGGAGCAGAAGAGAGAGGACTAGTATGAAAGGCAGGAGAGTTAAGGAGAATGAGAAGGAGCAGGTGGGAGCGGCACGAGGAAGGCAGGAGGTCAGAGGGAGGAAGGGGAGCAAAGGAGGAGGACGGAGAGAGAGGAGGACGAGGAGGAGGAAGAGAGCAGAAGAGGAGAGAAAGAGAGAAGAAGTAAAGTAGAAGGAAAGAAGAAGAATGAAGAGAGAAAGAAGAAGAAAGAGAAGGAAGAGCACTAAGAGAAAGAGTAGAAGGAGGAAGGAAGAAAATAAGCAGTAAGCGAGAAGGAAGAATGAAAGATCAAGAACCTACAACTGTTCACAGAGGAGAGGAGGAAGAGGGAGGGTACCCACCGGAGCTTCGAGCGATACAGGACAAGGTAGGAAGTCCTACGAGAGACAGGGAGAATGAATGAGAGGACAAGCAAAGCGACTAGCATCTAGCGGCACAGGAGCCAGTGACGAGGAGAGAGTCCACGAGAATACTTTTGAGTCCGAAAAGGAACCGCACATTCGAGACCTCAGTCTGAACCAGAGCAGTGAAAAGGGACTAGCAAGAAGATTGAGGACCCCTGAGGAAGAGGAAACGGAGAGGGATTAAGCGCAAAGGTTACCCCTCGAGAAAAGGAGGAAGCGAGTAGCGGCAGCATTCCGAGTACCCTGAGAAGAAGAGACAATAGTAGGAGCCTGTTACGCTAGAGCGATCCTCCATGCGACCAAAAGGAGAAGAAGGAGGAGGATAGGAGGGGAGGAGCAGGAGGTAGCGAGGCAAAGGACTCACAAAGGCAACCCACCCCCCATCCCGCACTAAGGAGCATGGTACAGGAGGAGGCGCAGTTGAAAGGGAGGAGGTAGGCAGGCAGAGGAGGAGAGAGGCTACGGAGCGCAGGAGGCAAAGGAGCAGAGAGAGGAGCAGCGAGCACCATAGCGTCGCATCGAGAACGCACGAGAGTAGCGAGGTAGGACAAGAGCTTGTGAGATCAGCAGGACAGTCGCGAGGGCATGAAGGAGCGAAGAGAGCACACGAAGTAGGAGGAATGCAGGCCAAGGAGACCGCATGGAGCCCCAGGATATTCTGAGAGGATAGCCTGGAGAAGCAGGGAGAGCAAATCAGGCAGCGAGGACCAATGAGGACAAAGCGAATGGATGGCCAGCAGGACTGAGAGAGGAGAGCAGAGAGGACAAGGCCAGGGACAAGGAAGGAGCGTAGCGCAGGAATCTTCATGATGAGCACAAGGACAAGGAGGAACACAGGACGCGACAAGGAGGAGGAGGAGGACAAAGGCCAGCAGCCCAGAGCAAGCCGAGGAGTAGCGAATCAGCTCCGGAGGACCAGGAATGAAGAGCGAGGAATCAAATGAAGAGAACAGAGTCATCCGCGAAAGGGACAGGCAGGCAGACGGACAAGGACTGCTGAGGCAGAGAGAGGCGAGGAAGACAGAGTCGAGAAGAGCAGGAGGAGGAGCGAGGAGGAAGGAGGAGGTAGCTCCAGGAGGGACGAGCAGGGGAGGAGAGAGGAGGGGGAGGAGGACAGGCGAGGGGAGGAGCAGCCGAGGAGGAGTGAAGAGAAGAAGAAGAAGAGAGAGTGAGGAGAAGAAAAGAAGAGGTAAGACTCCTCCATCCTCCTCCCTCCTTTCCTCCTCCTCCTCTCCTCTTCTCCTCCTCTCCTCCTCCTTCTTCCTCCTCCTCCCTCCTTCCCTCCTCCACTCCTCCCCTCCTCCTTCCTCCTTCCTCCTTTTCCTTCCTTCTTCCTCCTCCTCCTCCCTCCTCATCCTCCCTCCTTCTCCATACTCCTCTTCCTTCTTCCTCCTCCTCTTCCTCTCTCTCCTTCTCCCTCTCTCCTCTTCTCCTCCTCTCCTCCTCTCCTCTTCTCCTCCCTCTTCCTCTCCCCTCCTCCTCCCTTCCTCTTCCTCTTCCTCTCCTCTCCTCCTCCTCTCTCCCTTCTCCTCTCTCCTTCTTCTCTCCTTCTCCTCCTTCTCTCCTCCTTCTTCCTTCCTCTTTCCTCCTCCTTCTTCCCTTCTCCTCTTCCTCCTCCTTCTCCCTTCCTCTCTTCTCTTCTTCTTCTTCTTCCTTCTTCCTTCTCTCCTCCTCCCTCTTCCTCTCTCCTCTTCCTCTCCTCCTCCTCCCTTCCCTCCTACCTCCTCCTCCTCCCCTCTTCTACCCTCCTATCCTCCCCTCCTTCCTCCTCTTCTCCCCTCCTCCCCCTCCTCCTCTCTCCTCCCCTACCTCCCTCCTCCTCTCCTCTCCTCCTCCCTCCTCCTCCCCCGTCCCCTCCTCCTCTTCCTCCTCACGCCCCCTCCTCTCCTCCCTTCCCTCACTCTGCCTCCTCCTCTCTCCTCCAGAAAGAGAAAAGAATACAAGAAGAGAAGAAGCAGAGTAAGAGACCAATCGAGGAGGAGAAGGAAGAGGGGAGGAGGCTTTTAATTAGACGAAAGAAGAAAGAAGGAACGGCTAGCTTCCATAGTAGGAGGAGGGAGAGAGTGGGAGAGATGGGTGGCAGGAGGAGGAGAGGCAGGAGGAGGAAGCAAGGATGCGCAGAGAGCCTGCAGACGAGCGTCAGGAGGCAAGGAGGAAGCACGCGAATAGGCCTATTGAGGATCGGAATGAGGTAGGAGGACGAGCACCGTGAAGGAGAGGGCAAGGAGAGGAGAGCCGGCGTCATGGTGAGTAGAGGAAGCGACAAAACGAAGGCGACAGGGTTTTTTTTTTTTGCGGAGGACAAGAAGCCCAAGGGACCAAGAGATTGAGAGGAGCCAGGAAGGAGAAACGAGCGGCGTGCAAGCCCCGATGCAGAAAGACAACGCAAAGGAGAGGACCGAGGAGGGCACACAGGAGAGGGGGAGCAAGAAAAAAGAAAGCAAGAGGAGGCAAGGAAGAAGAAGAAAGAGGAGGTGGTAGGAACATAAGAATAAGAAGGAAAGAGAGATGGAGGAGGGCGAGGAGAAGGAGCGAGGTGGGGAGGGTGTGAGGAAAGAGGCAAAGCAAGAAGCAATAATGAGGACAAGAAGACTGCAGCGTTTAAGAAAAAGAACAGATGTGAGGAGGAAAAAGGAGAGGAGGAGGGAAAGGAGCCGAGGAAAGAGGACATCAGCAGCCCCCCCCCCAGAGCCGAGGAATGAACGTGAGGCAGGACTAGGACAACACAGGAGATCGGACAGTAGTAAGTGAGTTAGTAGGAGGACAAAGCTAGGACAAGGAAGCGCGAGGATAAGGCAGATGGCCCAGTAGGAGACTGCAGACTCCCGAGTAGGAACGGAAGGAGAGGATGCGAGAGGCAGAGGAGGAGGAAGCCAAGGAGCAGATCAGCGGCAGGAGAGGAAACAGGAGGGAAGCAGGGTAAGGAGGGAGAAGGAGGAAAGAAGGAGCGAGAGAGGAAGGAGGAGGATGGAAGGAGCTTGAAAGGGAGGGAGAGAGGAGGAGGAGAGGCGAGCAAGGAGGCATAGAAGAAGAAAAGAAAGAAGAGGAAAGAGGAAAAGAAGAAAAGAAGAAGAAGAAATAAAGAGGAAAGGAAAGAAGAAGAAAGATGAAGAAAGAATAGAAGAGAGGAAAGAAGAAGAAGAAGATGAGAGAGGAGATAAGAAGAAGAAAAGAAGAGAGAAGAAGAAAGAAGAAGAAAGAAGAAGAAAGAGAAGAAAAGAAGAAGAAAAGAAGAAGAAAGAAGAATAAAGAAAGAACATGAAGAGAAGAAGAAGAAAGAAGAAGAAGACAGAAGAGAGAAGGAAGAAGAAAAGAACAGAAGAAGAGAAGAGAGCGAAGAAGACAGAAGAGGAAGAAGAAGGAGGAGGAGAGGAAGAAGGAGGAATAGAGGAAGAAGGAGGCGGAGAGGAAGAAGGAGGAGGAGAGGAAGAAGGAGGAGAAGAGAAGAGGAGGAGGAAGGACGGAGGAGAAGAAGGAGGAAGAAGGAGGAAGAGCGGGAAGAGGAGGCAGGAAGGAGGAGGAGGAGAGGAGGAGGGCGAGGAAGAAGAGGGAAGACAATAGCCGAGGCCACGATGGCCAGGCAAGAGAGGAGAGCAAGGATGGCAGGAGGACGCAGGCCGCCGAAGATGAAGTTCCGCCAGGAGCTCTCTCCAGCGAGAGAGAGAGGAGCGAGCGGATCGAGGAGCGATAGGACTGAGAGGACAGAGACGAGAGGAGCGGAAAGGAGAGAGAGAGGACGAGAAGCGAGCAGCCTCCAAAGTGAGAGAGAGACACAGGACACGAGAGAGCGAGGAGAGAGGAGAAGAGAGTAGAGACGAGGAGGAAAGGACATGTAGAGAAGAGAGACAAGAGGAGAGGAGAAGGACGAAGAAGCAGAGACATGGATGAGACAGGGAGAGGCAAAAGAGGAGAGGGATCGACGCAGGAGCGCAGAGTGGTGAGAGAGGAAGGAGGTGAGGAGAGAGGAGAACGAGGAGAAGAGAGGAGAGGAGCGAGAGGAGAGGGCGAGAGGAGAGCAGGATAGAGAGGCAGGAAAAGGAGGGAGAGATGAGACGAAGAGAGAGAGAGAGAGAGAGCGAGAGTGGAAGCAAGGAGAGGAGGAGAAGGCAGTAGTGAGAGAGGGAAGGCGGAGTGAGGAAGGAGAGAGGAGGAGGAGGGGAGAGGAGGAGGAGAGAGAGAGTGAGGAGAGGAAGAGAGAGAGGAGAGAGGAGAGGAGGAGGAGAAGAGGAGGAGGGAAGGAGGAGAGGAGGAGGGGAAGAGGGGAGGAGGGAAGAGAGGAAGAGGGAGGAGGAGGAGGAGAGGAGAGGAAGGAGAGAGCAGAGGAGGAGGAGGAAGAGAAGGAGGAGGAGGAGAGGAGGAGGAGGAGGAGGAGGAGGAGGAGGAGGAGGAGGAGGAGGAGGAGGAGGAGGAGGAGGAGGAGGAGGAGGAGGAGAGGAGGAGGAGAGGAGGAGAAGGAGGAGAGGAGGAGGAGGAGGAGAGGAGGAGGAGAAGGGAGAGGAGGAAGGAGAGGAGGAGGAGGAGGAGGAGGAGGAGGAGGAGGAAGGAGGGAGGAGGAGGAAGGAGGAGGAGGAGGAAGGAGGAGGAGGAGGAGGAGGAGGAGGAGGAGGAGGAGGAAGGAGGAGGAGGAGGAGGAGGAGGAGGAGGAGGAGGAGGAGAGGAGGAGGAGGAGGAGGAGAGGAGGAGGAGAGGAGGAGGAGGAGGAGGAGAGGAGGAGAAGGAGGAGGAGGAGGAGAGGAGGAGGAGGCGGAGGAGGAGTAAGAGGAGGAGGAGAGGAGGAGGAAGGAGGAGGAGGAGGAGGAGGGGAGGAGAAGAGGAGGAGAGGAGGGGAGGAAGCAGGAGAGGATGAGGGGAGGAGGAAGGAGAGGAGGAGAGAGGAGAGGAGGAGAGGAAGAAGGAGAGGAGGAGGCAGGGAGGAGAGGAGGAGGGGAGGAGGGGCGGAGCAGGAGGAGGAGGAGGAGCAGGAGGAGGAGGAGGAGAGAGAGGAGGAGGAGGAGGAGGGGAGGAGGAGAGGAGAGAAGGAGAGGGGAGGAGGAAGAGGAGGAGGAGGGAGAGGAGGAGGAGGAGGAGGAGGAGGAGGAGGAGGAGGAGGAGGAGGAGGAAGGAAGGAGAGGGAGGAGGAGGAGGAGGAGGAGGAGGAGGAGAAGGAGGAGGAGGAGGAGGAGGGAGGAGGGAGGAGAGGAGGAGGAGGAGGAGGAGGAGGAGGAGGAGGAGGAGGAGGAGGAGGAGGAGGAGAGGGAGGAGGAGAGGAGGAGAGGAGGAGGAGGGAAGGAGGAGGAGGAGGAGGAGGAGGAGGAGGAGGAGGAGGAGGAGGAGGAGGAAGGGAGGAGGAGGAGAGGAGGAGGAGGAGGAGGAGGAGGAGGAGGAGAGGAGGGAGGAGGAGGAAGGAGGAGGAGGAGGAGGAGGAGGAGGAGGAGGAGGAAGGAGGAGATGGAGAGAGGAGGAGGAGGAGGAGGAGGAGGAGGAGGAGGAGGAGAGAGGAGGAGGAGGAGGAGGAGGAGGAGGAGGAGGAGAGGAGGAGGAAGGAGGAGGAGGAGGAGGAGGAGGAGAGGAGGAAATGAGGAGAGGAGGAGGAGGAGGAGAGGAGGGAGGAGGAGGAGAGGAGGAGGAGGAGGAGAGGAGGACAGGAGGAGGAGGAGGAGGAGAGGAGGAGGAGGAGAAGAGAAAGGAGGAGGAGGAAGAGAGAAAGGAGGAGGAGGAGGAGGAGGAGGAGGAGGAGGAGGAGGGAGGAGGAGGAGGAGGAGGAGGAGGAGGAGGAGGAGGAGGAGGAGGAGAGGAGGAGGAGGAGGAGGAGAGGAGGAGGAGGAGAGGAGGAGGAGGAGGAGGAGGAGGGAGGAGGAGAGGAGGAGGAGGAGGAGGAGAGGAGGGAGGAGGAGGAGGAGGAGGAGGAGGGAGGAGGAGGAGAGGAGGGAAGTGAAGAGGAGGGAGGAGGAGAGGAGGGAGGAGGAGAGGAGGGAGGAGGAGAAGGAGAAGAGGGAGGAGGAGGAGGAGGAGGAGGAGAAGGAGGAGGAGGAGGAGAGGAGGGAGGAGGAGGAGGAGGAGGAGGAGGAGGAGGAGGAGGGAGGAGGAGGAAGGAGGAGGAGGAGGAGGAGGAGGAGGAGGAGAGAGGAAGGAGGAGGAGGGAGGAGAGAGGAGGAGGAGGAGGAGGAGAGAGGAGGAGGAGGAGGAGGAGGAGGAGGAGGAGAGGGAGGAGGAGGAGGAGGAGGAGGAGGAGGAGGGAGAGGAGGAGGAGGAGAGAGGAGGAAGGAGCGAGGAGAGGAGGAAGATGAGGAAGAGGCAGAGAGGGAGGAGGAAGGAGAGAGGGAGGAGGAGAAGGAGAGGAAGAGAGGGAGAGAGGAGGAGAGGAGGAGGAGAGAGGAGAGCAGAGAGGAAGGAGGAGGAGAAGGGAGGGAGAGAGGAGGAGGAGGAAGGAGGAAGAGGAGAGAGGAGGAGGCAGGAAGGAGAGAGGAGGAAGGAGGAGAGGTAGAGGAGGGAGAAGGGATAGAAGAGGAGGAGAGGAGGAGGAAGGAAGGAGAGAGAGGGAGGAGGAGAAGGGGAGGAGAGGGAGAGGAGGAGCGGCAGGAGAAGAGGAGAGGCAGGAGGAGAGGAGGAGGAGGAGGAGAGAGGGAGGAGGAGGAGGAGAGAGAGGAGGAGGAGAGAGAGGAGGAGAAGGATGGAGGAGAGGAGAGAGGAGGAGGAGAGAGCAGGAAGGAGCAAGGAGAGAAGGAGGAGAAGGCAGGAGGAGAGGAAGAGCGAGGAAAGCGAAGGACGAGATAGGAGGAAGGAGGGAGGATAGGAGGAGGACGGAGAGAGGAGAAGGAGGAGGAGGATGGAGGATGGAAGGAGGAGGAGCGAGGAAGAGGAGGAGCAGAGGAGGAGGAGGAAGAGGAGGGAGGAGGGAAGGAGGAGGAGGGAGGAGGAGGCAGGAGCGAGGAGGAGGAAGAGGAGGACGGAGGAGGCGAGGAAGGAGGAAGGGAGTAGGAGGAGGAAGAGGAGCGAGAGGAGAGGCAGTAGGGAGGAGGGCGAGGAGGGAGGAGGAGGAGGAGGAGAGTGGATCGAGGGAGAAGGAGGAGGAGAGGAGGAAGGAGGAGGAGAGGCAGGGGGAGGAGAGGCGGGAGGAGGTGAGACAGGAGGAGGAGAGGAAGGAGGAGGAGGAGGAGGAGGGAGCGAGAGGAAAGGGAGGAGGGAGGCAGTGAATGGAGCGAGGAGGAGGAGGAGGAGGAGAAGGAGGAGGAGCGGAGGAAGGAGAGGAGGAGGAGAGGAGGAGAGAGAGGAGGAGGGAGAAGGAGGGAGAGGGGGGAGGAGAGGAGGAGGAGGAGAAGAGGGAGAGGAAGGAGGAAGGAAGAGGAGGAGGAGGAAGAGGAGGAGGAGGGAGGAGGAAGGAGAAGGAGGAGCAGAGGAGGAGGAGGAAGCAGAGGAGGAGGGCTGAGAAGGAGGAGGAGTAGTCAGGAGTAGGAGGAGAAGAGGAGCGAGAGCAGGAGGAGGAAGGAGGAGGGAGGAAGGAGTGCAGGCAGCGAGGAAGGAGGTACGAGGAGGAGGAGGAGGGGAGAGGGAAAGGAGGGAGAGTGATCAGGAAGGAGGAGAGGAGGAGGAGGAGAAAGGAGAAGGGGAGAGAGGAGGAGGAGGAGGAGAGTAGGAAGGAGGAGGACAGAGGAGATGGAGGAGGAGGAGAGGAGGAGGAGAGGAGAAGGAGGAGGAGGAGGAGAGGAGGAGGAGGGAGGAGGAGGAAAAGGAGAGGAGGAGAGCGAGGAGGAGGGAGGCAGGGAGGGAGGGCAGGAGAGGAGGAGGAGGAGGAAGGAGGAGAGGGGAGAGGGAGAGGAGTGAGGAGGAGCGAGGAGGAGGGAGGAAGGAGAGGAAAGGAGAGGAGAGGAGGAAGGAGAAGAGGAAGGTAGGAGAGAGGAGCGAGAGGGAGGAAGAGAGGGAGGAGTGAGAGGATAAGGAGGAGGAGGAGAGAGGGAGGAGCGAAGGAGGAGGAGGAGGAGGAGAGGAAGAAGGAGTAGGAAGGAGCGAGGAGGAGGAGGAGACTCTAGGAGTGAGGAAAGCGAAGGAGGCAACGGAGAGGAGGAGAGGAGGAGAAGAGCGAGGAGGAGAAGCGACAGGAGGAGGAGGAGGAGGAAGGAGGAGGAGGAGGAGGAAGGATGAAGGAGGAGGAGGAGGAGGAGAGGAGGGAGGAGGAGGGAGGAGGAGGAGAGGCAGGAGGAGGAGGAGGAAGGAGGAGGAGGAGAGGAGGAGGAGGAGGAGGGAGGAGGAGGAGAGGAGGAGGAGGGAGGAGGGAGGAGGAGGAGGAGGAGAGGAGGAGGAGGAGGAGGAGAGGAGAAGGAGGAGGAGGGGAAGGAGGAGAGGAGGGGGAGGAGCGGGAGAGAAGGAGGAGGAGGAGGAGGAGGGAGAGAGGAGGAGGAGGAGGAGGGGGAGAGGAGGAGGAGAGGATAGGAGGAAGAGGAGAAGGAGGAGGGGGAGTAGGAGGAGGAATAGGAGGGGAGGAGGAGGAGGAAAGGAGGAGGAGGTGGAGGAAGGAGGAGAGGAGGGGGGAAGAGGAGGAGGAGAGGAGGAGGAGGGAGAGGCGGAGGAGGAGGAGGAGGAGGAGGAGGAGGGAGGAGGAGGAGAGCAGGAGAGAGGAGAGGAGGAGGAGGAGGAGGAGAGGAGGAGGAGAGGAGGGAGGAGAGGAGGAGGAGGAGGAGGGAGGAGGAAGGAGGAGGAGGAGGGAGGAGGAGGAGAAGGAGGAGGAGGAGGAGGAGGGAGGAGGAGGGGAGGAGGAGGAGGAGGAGAGAGGAGAGGAGGAGGAGGAGGAGGAGAGGAGGGGAGGAGGAGAGGAGGAGGAGGAGAGGAGGAGAGGAGGAGGGAGGAGGAGGAGGGACGGAGAAGAGGAGGAGGGAGAGAGAGGAGGAGGAGGAGGAGGAGAGGAGGATGAGGAGAGAGGAGATAAGGAGGGAGAGAGGAGGAGGGGAGAAGGAAGGAGGAGGAGAGGAGAGGAGAGGAGGAGGAGAGAGGAGAGAGGAGGAGGAGGAGAGGAGGAGGAGGAGGAAGGAAGAGAGGAGGAGGAGGAGAGAGGAGAGGAGGAAGGGGAGGAGAGAGAGGAAGGAGGAGGAGGAGAGAGCAGAGGAGGAGAGAGGAGGAGAGGGAGGAGGAGAGAGGGAGGAGGAGGAGGAGGGAGAGAGAAAGGAGGAGCAGGAGGAGGAGGGAGGAGGAGAGGAGGAGAGAGGAGGAGGAGGAGGAGGAGAGGAGGAGGGAGGAGGAGAGGAGGAGGAGGAGGAGGAGGAGGAGAGGAGGAGGAGGAGGAGAGGAGGAGGAGGAGGAGGAGGGAGGAGACAGAGGGAGGAGGAGGAGGAGGAGAAGGAGGAGGAGGAGGAGAGGAGGAGGAGGAGGAGGAGGAGAAAGAGGAGGAGGAGGAGGAGGAGGAGGAGGAGGAGGAGGAGGGAGGAGGAGGAGGAGGAGGAGGAGGGAGAGGAGGAGGAGGAGGAGGAGGAGGAGAGGAGGAGGAGGAGAGGAGGAGGAGGAGGAGGAGGAAGAGGAGGAGGAGGAGGAGGAGGAGGAGGAGGAGGAGGAGGAGGAGGAGGAGGAGGAGGGAGGAGGAGGAGGAGGAGGAGAGGGAGGAGGAGGAGAGGGAGGTAGGAGGAGGAGGAAGGAGGAGAGGAGGAGGAGGAGGAGAAGGAGGAGGAGGAGGAGGAGGAGGAGGAGGGAGGAGGAGGAGGGAGGAGGAGGAGGGAAAAAAGGAGGGAGGAGGAGCAGGAGGAGAAGGAAAAAAGGAGGGAGGAGGAGGAGGAGGAGGAGGAGGAGAGGAGGAGGAGGAGAGGAGGAGGAGGAGGAGGAGAGGAGGAGAGGAGGAGGAGAGGGAGGAGGAGGAGGAAGGGAGGAGGAGAAGGAAAGGAGGAGGGAGAGGAGAGGAGGAGGAGGAGAAGGAGGAGGAGAGGAGGAGGAGGAGGAGAGAGGAGGAGGGAGAAGGAGGAGGAGGAGGAGGAGGAGGGAGGAGGAGGAGGAAGAGGAGAGAGAAGAAGTAGGAGGAAGGAGGAGGAGGAGGGAGGAGGAGGCAGGAGGAGGAGAGAGAAGAAGTAGGAGGAAGTAGGAGGAAGGAGGAGGAGGAGGAGGAGGGAGGAGGAGGAGGGAAGAGGAGGAGAGGAGGAGGAGAGAGGAGGAGGAGGAGGAGAGAGGAGGAGGAGAAGGGAGGAGGAGGAGGAGGAGAGAGAGGGAAGAGCAGGAGAAGAAGGGAGAGGGAGGAGAGAGGAGGAAGAGGAGGAGGAGAGGAGGAGGAGAAGGAAGGAGGAGAGAGGAGAGGAGGAGGAGGGAGGAGGGGAGGAGGAGGAGGAGGAGGGAGGAGAGGAGGAGGAGGAGGAGAGGAGGAGGAGGAGGAGGAGAGGAGAGGAGGAGGAGAGACGGGAGGAGGAGGGGAGGAGGAGGAGGTAGGAGGAGGAGGAGAGAGGAGGAGAGAGGAGGGAGGAGGAGGACGGAGAGAGGACGGAGGAGGAAAGGAGGAGGAAGAGAGAGAGAGGAAGGGAGAGAGAAAGGGAGGAGGACGGGAGAGAAGAGAGCGAAACGAGGGAGGAGAGTAGGAGGAGGAGATCGAGAGGAGGAGGAGGTGAGGAGATGAGGAGGAGAGAGAGTAAGAAGAGGAGAGGAGAGGAGAGAGGAGGGTAGGAGAGGAGGAGGAGGAGGCAGAGAGGAGGGAGGAACGGAGGAGGAGGAGAGGGAGAGGAGGAGAGACGAGGAGAGAACGAAGAGCCGAGAAGTGAGGAGGAGAGGGAGAAGGAGGAGAGGAAAGGAGGAGGAACAGAGAGGAGGAAGAGGGAGCGAGAAGGAGAGAGGAGAGGAGGAGAGCGACGATAGCAGGAAGAGAGGAGGAGAGAGGAGAAGGAGGGAGAGAGATAGGAGGAGGAGAGAGCGGAGGGGAGTGAGGAACAGAGGAGCGAGAAAGAGGTAGGCTTAGGGAGGAGGACAAGGAGAGAGGAGCCGAGCGCAGGAGGAGGAGAAGAGGATGTGAGAGAGAAGGAGACAGAGAGGCACGAGGACAGAGCCGAGAGTAAGGGAGGAGAAGGAGGAATGAGCCAGAGTGGAGGGAGGAGTGGCAGGAGAGACGAGAGGAGGAGAGGATGAGAAAGAAGACGGTTTTTTTTGTTCACAGGATAAGGGAGAGAGCATGGAGGAGTGTATGACAGAGCAGTGAGTTGGAAGGTCTTAGCGAGGAGGAGGGATGGGGCAGAAAGGAGCGGGGGCGGAGAGATTAGATGGAGAGAGAGCAGGAGGGAGCATGTGAGGAAGAGGGAGAGAGAGAGAAAGATTGAAGGAGGAAAGAAAAAGCCGAAAAGGAGATTGGAGAAGAGAAATGTCAGAAACGGAAGGTCAGATCGGAGCGCAGGGAGACCAGGGGAGGAATGGGATTTTGAGAGAGAGGAAGGACTACGTGTAGAGCAGAGGTAGCCGAGCATAAGAGTAGAAGGAGGCAGAAGGAGAGCAGTGAGCGAGGAGGACACAGCAAGGCAGGCCAGCGGGAAGGAGGAGAGAAGGAAGCAGAATAGGACTAGATATACGCGAATCAGAGAGGAGAAACGAGCAGGAGAATGCAGGGAGGGGGCAGGCAGTACGCGCCGCGAAGCCCATGACAGACAATGAATCATCTTAGGAGAATCATGAACAAGGCCCAGAGACAAAGAGACGATCAGACATAGATCATAAGAAGTAGAAATGCAAGAGAAAAGATAAATATGCAAGAGAGTATGATATGCAAAAAGACGAGATCCTGAAAGAAGACCCCAAGATCTCATGAAGAGAAAGCCAATGAAGAAATGGCTCAGAGAGACTATATAGGGAGAATAGACGAGAATGAGAGAATAATGACAAGAATGAACGATGAGAATGAAAACCCCACCTGAAGCTAGGAGAATGTAGCTGAGCAAGCCCGAGCAAGTGAGGAGGGGCAGGAGGCAGCGAGCCAATGTGATGGAGAGCCAGGAGGGAAGTATAGGAGGAGGGAAGGGAGTTCCGAGCGCAGGCTCAGCGAGTAGGAAGGTAATCAGTCTGAGGGCCAAGGATGAGCAGCCGAGCTCTGCAGCGACCAGGAGGCGAGGATGGAGCCTAGGGTAGCGAGAGGCGAGTGCGGATGCGACCGAGTGCGTGCAGTTCCTACGCACAGTCGCGCACCCTAGGCGATGTAGAGAAGGGAGACACCAGCTAGGATTGCTGGAGAGTAGCGAGAGAGGAAGTATGACCGAGAGCGGAGCTGATGAATGATCCTCACGTCTCAGAAGAAGAACCGAGAATTGAACGCTAACGTAAGCAGGACATGAGGACCCGAGCGAGACCTCAAGAGAAGAATCTCAGGAGGAACCATGTTAGAATATCAGGATAGAACATGGAGAGTATTTCAGAACGACCAAAGCGTGAAATAGGAGAAAATATTATTTCTCGCAGAGATAGCTAGTTCAGGTGAAAGAGGCAGGCGCAAGAGAGGTCAGGAGGAGGAGAATTAGGAAGGAATGTCTAGGAGAGGGATTAGAGAGAGAGGAGCCAAGAGCGAGACGTTATTCCTTTTCATCGCTCTTTTACCGGCCGGAGATAGAAGGGAGGACGGCAGGGCAGGCAAATGGAGGAGGAGGCAAGTGAGAAGGAAAGTGTAAGTGATGTCGAGATGAGGCCCAGCGGGGAGCGAGGAGCGACCGTAGTGAGAGACGATGGCCAGGAGAGATGGCAGGTTGAGAGACTCATGAAAGAATGAAGAGAAGAAATGAACGAGAAGCCGATAGAAGGAACGAATGGAAAAGACAAAGAGAGGAAATTAGCAATTGCAATGAGAGTCGAGGGAGATCCATGAAAGAAAGAGAATTGCTGGAGAGAAATGGACGATATATACAGAAGAGAGAATGTAGACCGGAACATAGAACATGATAGAATATGAAATACCCCATGATATGTATACGAATGAAGATCATATACCATAATCATATCATGAATAATATATCCGAAGGAGAGTCGAGACATGAGAATGAAATGAATTGAACTGAAGCGAGAAAAGGGAGATATGAGCACTCATGCATGAGGAAACCTCGCAGATGAGAATGACCACCTATTACGGACGAATGATCATAGGAGGTAAGTACTAGAGGCAGGCAGGAGAGACAAGCGGAGAGAAAGCGAGAAATGGAAGGAGTTCTGCAGTCCCTAGGAGGAGCATGAAGGGAGGCACAGGCAGCTGACAGAGATAGAGAGAGGAGGACGTTGAGTGCAGTAGAGATAGAGGAGCGGCGTAGCTGAGTGCCCTCGCTACGGAGAGGGTCGTTAGCCCCTGCTGAGTCTTATCCCTTCCTCTTGTATTCTTATCCATTCAAATTTTTCTCTTCCTCATGCTTCAGGTCCCTGAATTCGCACTTATTTCTCCATCATGCAGTCTGAATGTGGGAGCCTTCACCCCCATCTCTCCTGCGATACGAATTAAGTACATACAGCCACATGCGACCTTTAGTTTCCGCGCCCCCTGTTATTCCCTCCCTTGACTGACAAGGCCGAGGAAGTAGCCAGAGAATCAAGAGAAGCGACAGAGAGGTAGGAAGGCGCCGTCAGGTCATATGCCTATCGCAGCCGAAGGAAGAGAAGCCGAGGAAGAGGGCAGGAGAGCAGCCAGGAGGAGGGAAGCGAGGAGCTCGAGCGCAGAGTAGAGTGCTACGGATGGACAGGATGAGGAGGAGTACGGAGGACACGGGCTATGGAGGTAGGGAGGAGGAGAGGAGATAGGAAAGTCAGGAGCAGAAGGCAAATAGGAGGAGCGTAGGTAGGATGGCGAAGAGGAATAGCGAGGAGTCGAGGACAGACAGGAGAATAGGAAGGAGGAGTGAAGGAGTGCAGGAGCCCAGCAGCGAGAGGAGGCAGCAAGGCAAGGAGAAGATAGCAGAGAGAGAGGGAGTGAGGACATGGGAGACTAAGGAGGTAGACAGCATGGAGGAGAGGGTAGTGAGCGCACGCGAGGAAGAGGGAGACGCTGACGATCTTAGTCTAAGCGAGAGCACAGAGGAGGAAGCGAGGGGAGCGAGGTATGGAGGAGGAGACGACAGTAATGTGAGTGCCAATGAAGAAGGGGAAGGAGACGAGTGGGAGCGAGGAGGAATAGGAAGGAGCAGAGGTAGAGGCCCCAGGACAAGCGAAGGAGGAGAACAGGTAAGGAGGTCAGGAAGGCAGTAAGGCAGGAGCCACAGGAAGAGGGAGCAAGGGAGGGCAAGGAGGAGCAGTGGAGGGAGCAGAGAGGCAGGGAGAGGGAGGGGCAGATGGCAAGGAGGAGGGGTATGCGAAGCGGGAGGGAGGGGGATGGAGAGCCGAGGGAGAGAGCGACGGTAGGAGCAGGAGGTAGTGAGAGGAGAAAGGGAGGAGAAGGAGGAAGGGACAAGGAGGCAGGAGGAGAGGAGGAAGGAGCGAGGGAGAGTAGGAGAGAGGAGGAGCAGAGCGGAGGAGGGCAGGCAGGTAGGAGGAAGGGAGAGGAGGAGGAGAGGAGAGGAGAGAGGAGCGAGGAGGAGGAGCGGGGAGGAGGGAGTGAGGCAAGCGAGGAGGGAGGAGGAGGAGGGGAGGAGAGGAGGAGGAGGGAGCGGAGGAGGCAGGTAGGAGAGAGGAGGAGGAGGAGGTGGAGGAGGAGGAGGGAGGAGGAGGAGGAAGGAGGGAGGAGGAGGGAGGAGGAAGGGAGGAGGAGTGAGGAGGAGGAGGAGGAGGAGGAGGAGGGAAGCGAGGAGGAGAGGTCATAGGAGGCAAGAGGAGGAGGAGGAGGAGGAGGAGGAAGGAGAGGAGAGTCGAGGGGAGGCGGAAGGAGCGGAGGAGAGAGCTAAGGAGGAGGAGGAGCAGGAGGGAGGAGGAGGAGGAGGAGAGAGGAGGAGTAGGAGGAGAGGAGGAGGAGGGGGAGGGAGGGAGAGGATGGTAGAGAGAAGGGAAGGAGGGAGCAGGGAGTGAGAAGCGAAGGAGGAGGAGGAAACGAGGATGGAGGAGGAGGAGGAGGCGAGGAGGAGGGGATGGAGGAGTAGGAGGAGTGAGGAGGAGAGGAGTCAGGAGGAGGAAAGGAGGAGATGAGGAGAAGGAAGGAGGAGCGGAGGGAGCGAGGAGAGAGGAGGAGAGGGCAGGAGGGCGAGGAGAGGAGTAGGAGAGAGGAGAAGGGAGAGCGAGGGAGGAGAGGAAGGAGGGAGGAGAGGACGGAGGTAGGAGGAGGAGAGGAGGACAGGAGGCAGGAGGAAGAGGCAGGAGGAGGAAGGAGGGAGGAGCGTGGAGGGAGGTAGGCAGAGAAGAGGAGAGAGGGAGGGAGGAGGAGAGGAGGCAGGAGGAAGGGAGTAGAGAGGAGGAGAGGAGGAGGAGGAGGAGGAGGAGAGGAAGGAGGAGGAGGTGGAGGAGGAGG